>JAHIAM010002856.1:0-69243 GCA_021605205.1 Aegilops longissima
GAACTTTTGTCTTGAATCTTTCGGATCTGAATATTCATACCACAATTAAGAAGAGTTACATTGAAATTATGCCGTAGCACTCTGATCGTCTCAACGTATCTATAATTTTTATTGCTCCATGCTATATTATCTACTGTTTTGGGCAATATTGGGCTTTATTATACACTTTTATATTACTTTTGGGACTAACCTATTAACGGAGGCCCAACCCATATTCTTCATTTTATTGCTGTTTAAGTATTTGAGGAAAAGGAATATCAAGCGAGTCCAAATGGAATGAAACCTTGACAGCGTGATTTTTTGGAAGATTATCATCACAGGAGGCTTGGATATCAAGTCGGAAGATCCTCAAGAGCCGGAGATAGCCCCCCCCTCTGAGGCACGACCCCATGTCTCGTGGACCCTCGAGCACCCCGATCGACTTCTTTCGCCTATATAGTCCTCATTATCCTAAAACATCCATGGAGAAGATAGATCGGGAGTTCCGCCCGCAAGCCTCTGTAGCCACAAAAACCTCTCGAAGTCATTAGGTACCTACTTGGGAAGGAACCCATCACGGTGGCCATCTTCATCATCCGCGCTCTCCATGAAGAGGAGGAGTAGTTCACCCTCGAAGTGAGGTATGTACCAATATCTATGTGTTTGATCTCTCTCTCTCGTGTTCTCTCTATGGGACGATCTTGATGTATCGCGAGCTTTGTTATTATAGTTGGATCTTATGAAGTTTCTCCCCCTCTACTCTCTTGTGATGAATTGAGTTTCCTTCTTGAAGTTATCTTATCGGATTGAGTCTTTACTTTGAGAACACTTGATGTATGTCTTGCCGTGTTTATCTGTGGTGACAATGGGATATCACGTGCCACTTGATGTATGTTTTGGTGACCAACTTGCCGGTTCCGCCCATGAACCTATGCATGGGGGTTGGCACACGTTTTCTTGACTCTCCGGTAGAAACTTTGGGGTACTCTTTGAAGTACTTTGTGTTGGTTGGATGAATTTGAGATTGTGTGATGCATATCGTATAATCATGCCCACGGATACTTGAGGTGACAATTGAGTATCTAGGTGACATTAGGGTTTTGGTTGATTTGTGTCTTAAGGTGTTATTCTAGTACAAACTCTTTAATAGATTGATCCGAAAGAATAACTTTGAGGTGGTTTCGTACCCTACCATAATCTCTATGTTTGTTCTCCGCTATTAGTGGCTTTGGGTGACTCTTTGTTGCATGTTGAGGATTGCTATATGATCTATCTATGTTATTATTGTTGAGAGAACTTGCACTAGTGAAAGTATGAACCCTAGGCCTTGTTTCCTATCATTGCAATACCGTTTACGCTCACTTTTATCATTAGTTACCTTGCTGTTTTTATATTTTCAGATTAAAAAACCTTTATCTACCATCCATATTGCACTTGTATCACCATCTCTTAGCGAACTAGTCCACCTATACAAATTACCATTGTCTTTGGGTGTGTTGGGGACACTAAGAGACTTTTGTTATTTGGTTGCGAGGGTTGTTTAAGAGACCATCTTCATCCTATGCCTCCCGGATTGATAAACCTTAGGTCATCCACTTGAGGAAATTTGCTCTTGTCCTACAAACTTTGTGCACTTGCAGGCCCAACAACGTCTACAAGAAGAAGGTTGTGTAGTAGACATCACCTCGCATCAAAATTCTCTTTTATCATTTACCTACTCGGGGCGAGCAGGAATTAAGCTTAGGGATGCACGATACATCTCCAACGTATCTATAATTTTGATTGCTCCATGCTATATTATCTATTGTTTTGGACTATATTGGGCTTTATTTTCCACTTTTATATTACTTTGGGACTAATCTATTAACGGAGGCCCAGAAATTGCTATTTTTTGCCTATTTGATTGTTTGAAAAGCGGAATATCAACGAGTCAAGCGGAATGAAATCTTGAGCGTGATTTTCTCATCGGATAAGACCGGAGACTTGGACCCCGTCAAAAAAGCTCAAGGCCACACGGTGGAGGCCCCCCTAGGCTCGCCCCTACCTCGTGGGCCCCTCGAGGCTCCATCGGCGTACTTCTTCCTCCTATATATACCTCGTACCCCGTCGGATCAAATACGGAGCCAAAAACCTAATTCCACATACAACTACGTATCCACGAGATCCCATCTTGGGGCATGTTAGGAGCTTCTGGGAAGGATTCCACCACGGAGGCTTCTACATCAACATCATAGCCTCTCCAATGAAGTGTGAGTAGTTTACCTCAGACCTTGGGTCCATAGTTAGTAGCTAGATGGCTTCTTCTCTCTTTTGGATCTCAATACAATGTTCTCCCCCTCTCTCGTGGAGATCTATTCGATGTAATCTTCTTTTTGTGGTGTGTTTGTTGAGACCGACAGATTGTGGGTTTATGATCAAGATTATGTATGAGCAATATTTGAATCTTCTCCGAATTCTTTTATGTATGATTGAGTTATCTTTGCAAGTCTCTTCTAATTATCGCGTTTGATTTGGCCAACTAGATTGGTAGTTCTTGCAATGGGAGAAGTGTTAGCTTTGGGTTCAATCTTGCGGTGTCCTTACCCGATGATAGAAAGGGTTGCAAGGCACATATTGTATTGTTGCCATCAAGGATAACAAGATGGGGTATTTATCATATTGCATGAATTCATTCCTCTACATCATGTCATCTTGCTTAAAGCGTTACTCTGTTTTCATTAACTTAATACTCTAGATGCATCTTTGGATAGCGGTCGATGAGTGGAGTAATAGTAGTAGATCAGGCAGAGTCGGTCTACTTGTCTCGGACGTGATGCCTATATACATGATCATACCTAGATACTCTCATAACTATGCTCAATTCATCAATTGCTCAATGATGAATTCGTTCACCCAAGTAAAATACCAATGCTCTTGAGAGAAGCCACTAGTGAAATCTATGGCCCCCGGGTCTATTTTCATCATATTAATCTTCCTATGCTTTATTATTTCTTTGCTCCTTACATTGCCTTTTTATTTTGCATCTTTATACCAAAAATACCAAAAATATTATCTATCATCTCTATCGGATCTCACTCTAAGTGAAAGTGAAGGGATTGACAACCCCTATCCGTGTTGGTTGCGAGGAGCTATTTTTTTGTAGAGTGCGAGGGACTTGCGCGTGGCCTCCTCTTTGGATTGATACCTTGGTTCTCAAAAACTGAGGAAATACTTACGCTACTTTGCTGCATCATCCTCTCCTCTTGGGAAAACCAGCAAGCTCAAGGCGTAGCAAGCCATTGGTGGACTACCATGCCTTGAAGAAGCCCTTATTGCTTTTCGTGATCTTGAGTTTAACAACTTTGTGGTGACAAGGAGCATTGGAATGAGGAACTTAGCTTCAATTTTATGCTACCCTCCACATTCGTGGATACAACGAGGATCCGAAAACTTGGGTCCTTGAGTGGATGATGACAATGTACATCATGAAGCCAAAGCCTTTGACATCATTGAGCTTACCGACCTGCCCTCCGGAGAATTATATGAACCTGGTTGTCGACTTCACCGCAATGCATTGGAGCATCTTCCATAAACGAGCCCAACATGAGCCAAATCTTGAGCATGATGAAGCCTCATACTGGCTGAATACCCAAAGGAATTCCTTGTCGAGCGACCTAGAGTATCTGCCCGCACCATTTATCACATCATCGGAGACGAACTCTATGGCTGTCAAAGGACATTCATCAGCAACAAAACTTGAAGGAGCAATGAAGACTTTGGTCTTTTATAGGCATCGACTTCAATACTCAAGACTTCTTTATCAAGCAGTTGGCTGCGTCGCGGCTCGATCTTTTGGCCTGAAATTCTATGCTCCAGTGGGTCATCGCCTCATCAAGCTTCACTCAGTGTCAACTATCAGCCCTCTGCTGCAACCATCGATCTTTCTGCGAGGTTGATATGTCGATTGAAGCCATATACCAGAGCACGCCAAGGAGCCTGTTTGTTTTCACAATCTTGATCACCAAAGCTTCGCAACCCATTGAAGGAGTCAGCAGTCATTCGTGTCTATCCATTGGCTGGAAATACCGCTTACCTCACCGAGCTCGGGCTGAAGCCCGAGAATGCGATCGCTCAAAGGCCTCGAAGCGCTCTCTTGTTCTAAATGACCGAGAACTTCTTGTGGCCTTTGCATCGAAACAAGATAAGCATCACTTACGGCTGAGCGGCGGATCTGAAAAGCCTCTTGGTGGACATTAATCGCATTTGCAATCTTGCCACCAAGAATGCCTTTGTTACACATGAAACATCGGAGGTCTGGAAGAGTTTGACATTCTTGAGTCTTTGAAGCGGATCTTCAAGGCGATGGCTTCTTTGAAAGATTCAAGTTTGACACCACTCCCCAAGGAATGTTGTCCTCGTCAAACTCCGTTTCTTGAAGACTCTGACTATTCCTCCTCCGCTGCCACAGTGAATGCCAGAGTGATCGATGATCAAGATGATGCTACTTCACCACCTCAAGCTTCAGCGCATATCGACACTGCACCAAGTTAAATGCACTTGCCCGAACCACGACACCGACCCACCTTCTCCTACTCCTTATGGGAGCAGTAGAAGCTCTATGTCTTCAAACCTTTTGGTCCTTACTAACAAAGGGGAGAAGCATATGAGTTGATAGTCTTCAAGCGGGTCCATATGGGCGGTTGCTTTATATTTTGCCTAGTGTTTACAACTCTCGCTTTTGATACATTTGGTTCTTTGAGTTATAGCGCTTAAAACTTGATAATTAAATGCACTTTCGTTTTACGCTATTCGTGATGCGATGATAAATTCGCACTTAGTCATATTGCGGACATCCATTTTCATCATGCATGTCATTATCTTCGTTATATCACATCATGCATGATGAATTGTCTTCATAAGTTGAAGATGATCTCCACAAGTACAACCTGCCATGTGCATTTGCATTCCAAAAGCAAATTCTTGATATACACACGACTTGAGGCCTTTTGCTACTTATGAAGACAATACCTAAATCCTTACAATTTCACATACTTTATCCCGTTGAAAACTTCAACCGGTTTGTCATCAATCACCAAAAGGGGAGATTGTAAGTGCATCTAGTGCCACCCCTAGTTGGTTTTGGAGTATTGACGACAAACCTAGTTGAGGACTAATGTGTATGTGAGAATTGCCACGATAACACGGTAGTAGTCCCTCATTGATTGGTTTACCTACGGAGATGACCCTAAAAATGTATGAAGAGATTGGCGACAATGGTGGTATATGAAGATATTCACATTGAAGTCTATGACAAGAAGACATTGCGTGAAGACTATGGAGCACGAATAATTAGTTGTTTCGTTGTTTCCTTTTCTTCTTTGTTGAGTCATAGGAACCACCGTCTTTGTTAAGTAGGGTCCCGATGAACAAAGTCGAGTGACTAAAGTGATGCTCAACCAAATCCTATGTCTTGGCGAAGACAATGAGAGCAAATCTTATCGAGCTGGATGAGTCAGCTTTACTTGTAGCCCAAGTCAAGCTGCAGCGTGTGTTGAAATCGACCGTTGGAACACGTGTCGGTTCCTTAGTGACATAGGATCATTTCGGACAAATCAGGTCGGGTTGCCTAGTGGCTATAAATAGCCCACCCCTACACCATAAATTGGTTGGTTGCTCGGAGTTAGTGCGGCTTTTGTCGTTTGAGAGCAACCCACCTCAAAACTTTGAGATAGAGAAATCCTTGCGAGGACAAAGCCCAAACACCGAGCCAAAGAGTGTTAGGCATCACTGAAGTCTTTGTCGCGTGACACGAAGACTTGTTACACTTGAGGCTGTGAATCCTCCGGCCGGTTAGGCGTCGCGTTCTGAGCATCCAAGAGTCATTGTGGATCATTGGTGAACAAAGTCTGTGAAGGTTTGGAAGTCTACCTTGAAGACTTACGGAGTAATTAGGCGAGGCTGTGTGTCCTTAGCTCAAGGGAATAAGGTGAAAGCGGTCTTGAGTTGAATCTCAGCCTCCCTAACCGGGCGTCAGTTGTCACGACAAGCTGGGCCCGGTCCAACAAATCCGTGTCCTCAACAAGCGTGGTTCTATCCCTCTCTCTCTTTACTTAAAGTTTGTCTTCGTGAAGTCATTGCTGTTTGCTTTACTGTTTGACTTCTTTGTTTGACTTCATTAGTTGTTTGGCTTCATACCATCTTCCATCTGATCCTTGCTACCTAGCTGCTATTAGTCTTCGTGCTTTCACTTCATTGCATACTTGACTATGGCTTGCTTAGGGTGGTTACCTTCATTGCATATCAATAGGATCATTTCTATCGTTTGTCTTGAAACTTCCATGTTTTGAAGACTTTCATAAAAATCACCTATTCACCCCCCTCTAGTCAATAACTAGCACTTTCAAGAATGGAAATTGTTCTGTGTCTGCGGTATAATCTTTCCATGAAGTAAATATGTGCACAAAATTCCTAACAACAATATAAGCTTTGTCTTCTAAACTGGGAAGAAATGGAACAGGGGTCCTATTTGCTGCAATTGGGGCTCTCTCTGGTTCGAAAAGGGATTTAGCAACTGGATTTGGTGTACTCTTCGTTGGAATAGGGGTTTTGCATCGTAGAGGCGGTGCTATGTCAATGGCATAATCATAATGTTTGCTCGGTTGGGGTCTGCTTTGAGTTGGGGCGTCATAAATGACCATTGTAGTAGGGCTAGAGTCTGCTAGAGTTGGGGTGCTTTATGGGTTAGGTGATATTGCAACTACACCTAATGGGCTATTTGATTTATCAGGTGCCACTACCTTTTCCAAATACTTTTCGGTGCTCCTCCACGATCGACAATCGCCCTCTTCCTTTTGAGCGTCGATACACAAGAACAACATTTGAATGGATAAATATGGTATGATGTGGATGGAATATGTCTTTGAAAATGGATAGGCAGGCGTATTCACATACGATGTGTAAACTAAGCTAATGGCAGTTCAACAAAGTAGAAGCAATGCAAAACATCGGTTGCAAGATATATCGACAAATATAACCTTGGAAAGTTAGAGCAAGCACCTTGATGGGTGAATAAGATAGGGCATCTTCCTCGACTCCTCCACTAAGGGAGCTACATTGACTTAGGTCTCCCTCTAGCTCAGAATCACAGTTAGGATCATATTACGAGCATGAATCATATAGGTGGAGAGCGTTTGCATTGCATTGCATCCAGACTTGATTTCAGTCCCTTAATGCCAAGTTTGACAACCATGGCATTGTTACGCTTTATTCTTTTCATGCATAGCTCATAATCATTATGATCTTTGTTCGAGAATCTGAGATTCATGAAAACATAAAAAGTAGTCAGATTATCTATGGAATGCATTGTGGATTCAACTCGAAGATTGTCTCCTATAAACCCTGCATATGCAAAGTTCACCCCAACCGTCTTGACGGACCACACACAAAATACAAACCCTTATGTCTCTATAGCAGGGACACACATTTCAAAACTGAAGTAGGAACATTAGAATCATATGAAATTAGTATTTGAACAAATAAACTAAGGAATTATGAGTGGCATAATGTTTAGCTTCAAGGGTGGAGTGTTGGTAGTGCGACACAAAGCAAGTAGGCAGATTGTATTCCATGTAAAGATCGAAGCCTATGTAAAAGCTGGAAATGACACTTTCTTTCTATATAATGCGGTGTTAGTTGCCCATACATGATGGAAGAGATCACATAGAAATACTATTCACTCATGTCTACGGTTGCAGTATTTAGAAGCAGGGTGGTCCATCCTAAAGAATATTGACAATAAATATTACAAGGCAAGCACGGTTGTAGTGAATCAATCATTTACTTGAGAGCTTACTAGGACAAGTATGCAGAATTATAGCTGCGATGAGAGACCATCAAAATCTGAATCAAAAGTTTGTCTAGCACTTATTGTTTGCAACTAATCGGCGTGAATAATTGGATATTATATCGAATGAGTAAGAAAGACAAGTAAAATTGTCAACAAACCTGGCTTGCGGTAGTAATAAGGTCAATGTCACTCGACCAACAATCCAAAATACATCTTGAGCTTGCTGGTTTTCCTCAAGAGGAGAGGGTGATGCAGCAAGTGTAGCGTAAGTATTTCCCTCAGTTTTGAGAACCAAGGTATCAACCCAGAAGGAGGCTCCTCAAAAGTCCCACGCACCTACACAAACAAACTGAGAACTCGCAACTAACGCAATAAAGGGGTTATCAATCCCTTCACGGCCACTTGAGAAAGTGAGATCTAATAAAGATAGTATGACAAGATAAATATAATTTTGTTATTTTATAGTATAGATGCAAAAAGTAAATATGCAAATAAAAGGAGATTGGGAGCAAATATGATAAGAGATAGACCCGGGGGCCATAGGTTTAACTAGTGGCTTCTCGCAAGATAGCATAAGTATTACGGTGGGTGCACAAATTACTGTCGAGCAATTGATAGAAAAGCGCATAGTTATGAGATTATCTAGGCATGATCATGTATATAGGCATCACGTCCATAACAGGTAGACCGACTCCTGCATGCATCTACTACTATTACTCCACACATCGACCGCTATCCAGCATGCATCTAGAGTATTAAGTTCATAAGAACAGAGTAACGCATTAAGAAAGATGACATGATGTAGAGGGATAAACTCATGCAATATGATATAAACCCCATCTTGTTATCCTCGATGGCAACAATACAATACGTGCCTTGCAACCCTTTTTGTCTTTGGTAAGGACACCGCAAGATTGAACCCAAAGCTAAGCACTTCTCCCATGGCAAGAAAGACCAATCTAGTAGGCCAAACTAAACTGATAATTCAAGAGACTTGCAAAGATAACTCAATCATACATAAAAGAATTCAGAGAAGATTCAAATATTATTCATAGATAAACTTGATCATAAACCCACAATTCATCAGATCTCGACAAACACACCACAAAAAGAGTTTACATCGAATAGATCTCCACAAGAGAGGGGGAGAACATTGTATTGAGATCCAAAAAGAGAGAAGAAGCCATCTAGTTAATAACTATGGACCCGTACGTCTGTGGTAAACTACTCACAACTCATCGGAGGGGCAAGGATGTTGATGTAGAGGCCCTCCGTGGTTGATTCCCCCTCCGGCAGAGTGCCGGCGAAGGCTCCAAGATGGATCTCGCGGATACAGAAGGTTACGGCGATGGAAATTGTGTTTTGTGGTGCCCCTGGATGTTTTCGGGGTACGTAGGTATATATAGGAGGGAGAAGTACGTCGGTGGCCGCCCGAGGGGCCCATGAGACAGGGGGGTGCGCCCTATAGGGGGGAGCGCCCTCCTATCTCGTGGAGGCCTCGGCTGCTTATTGACTTGCACTCCAAGTCCTTTGGATCACGTTTGTTCCAAAAATCACGCTCCCGAAGGTTTCATTCTGTTTGGACTCCGCTTGATATTCCTTTTCTTCAAATACTGAAATAGGCAAAAAACAGCAATATGGGCTGGGCCTCCGGTTAGTAGGTTAGTCCCAAAATGATATAAATGTGTAAAATAAAGCCCATAAACATCCAAAAGGGTAATATAATAGCATGGAACAATCAAAATTATAGATACGTTGGAGACGATCAAGCATCCCCAAGCTTAATTCCTGCTCGTCCCTAGTAGGTAAATGATAAAAAGAATTTTGATGTGGAATGCTACGTAGCATAATTCATAATGTAATTTTCTTTATTGTGGCATGAATGTTCAGATCCAAATGAATACAAAATAAAAGTTCATATTGATAAAAGAAATAGTAATACTTCAAGCATACTAATCAAAGTAATCATGTCTTCTCAAAATAGCATGGCAAAAGAAGGTTCATCCCTACAAAATCATATAGTTAGGTTATGCTTCATTTTGGTCACACAAAGATGTTCCCAACTTCTATACCCCCGATGATAAGCCAAGCAATTGTTTCATACTTAAATAATCTCAAACTTTTTCAACCTTCATGCAATACATGAGCATGAGCCATGGATATAGCACTATGGGTGGAATAGAATATGATGATGGGGATTGTGTGGAGAAGACGAAAAAGGAGAAAGTCTCACATTGACGAGGATAATCAACGGGCTATGGAGATGCCCATCAATTGATGTCAACATGAGGAGTAGGGATTGCCATGCAACAGATGCACTAGAGCTATAAATGAATGCTCAACAAAAGAAAACTAGTGGGTGTGCATCCAACTTGCTTGCTCACGAAGACCTAGGGCATTTGAGGAAGCCCATCGTAGGAATATACAAGCCAAGTTCTATAATGAAAAATTCCCACTAGTATGAAAAAGACAACTTATGAGACTCACTATATGAAAAACATGGTGCTACTTTGAAGCACAATATATGAGACTCACTACATGAAGAACAAAGTGCTACTTTGAAGCACAAGTGTGGTAAGAGGATAGTAGCATTGTCCCTCTCTCTTTTTCTCTCATTTTTTTACTTGGGCCTTTTCTCTTTTTTTATGGCTTCTTTTTATTTTTTTTTTATTTTTCGTCCGGAGTCTCATCCCGACTTGTGGGGGAATCATGGTCTCCATCATCCTTTCCTCACTTGGGACAATGCTCTAAAAATGATGATGATCACACTTTTATTTTCTTACAACTCAACAATTATAACTTGAAACTAGAACAAGATATGACTCTATATGAATGCCTCCGGCGGTGTACCGGGATGGTGCAATGAATCAAGAGTGACATGTATGAAAAATAATGCATGGTGGCTTTGCCACAAATACGATGTCAACTAGATGATCATGCAATGGCAATATGACAAAAGTAAAGTATGTCATGATGATGATGAACGGAACGGTGGAAAGTTGCATGCCAATATATCTCGGAATGGCTATGGAAATGCCATAATAGGTAGGTATGGTGGCTGTTTTGAGGAAGATATAGGGAGGTGTATGTGTGATAGAGCGTATTGTATCACGGGGTTTGGATGCACCAGCGAAGTTTGCACCAACTCTCAAGGTGAGAAAGGGCAATGCACGGTACCGAAGAGGCTAGCAAAGGTGGAAAGGTAAAAGTGTGTATAATCCATGGACTCAACATTAGTCAAAAGAACTCATATACTTATTGCAAAAATTTAGAAGTCATCAAAAATCAAGTACTACGCGCATGCTCCTAGGGGGATAGATTGGTAGGAAAAGACCATCGCTCATCCCCGACCGCCACTCATAAGGATGCACAAGCCACGTACACTTCATGTTTCAAATTTGTTACACAACTTTAACCACACATGCATGATACGGGACTTGCTAACTTCAACACAAGCATTCTTTAAATTCATAATCACCCAACTAGCATGACTTTAATATCACTACCTCCATATCTCAATACAATTATCAAGTACCAAGTTGATCATAGCATCCAATTCACTTCCTATGATAGTTTTTATTATACCCAACTTGGATGCCTACCATTCTAGGACCAATTTTAAGATCATAGCAAATACCATGCTGTTCTAAAATACTCTCAAAATAATATAAGTGAAGCATGAGAGACTAGTAATTTCTTCAAAATTAAGACACCACCGTGCTCTAAAAGATATAAGTGAAGCACTAGAGCAAAAACTATCAAGCTCAAAAGATATAAGTGAAGCACATAGAGTATTCTAGAAAATTCTAATCAAATAGGCTTCTCCCAAAAGGTGTGTACAGCAAGGATGATTGTGGTAAACTAAAAAGAAAAGACTAATATAATACACGACGCTCCAAGCAAAACACTTATCATGTGGTGAATAAAAATATAGCTCCAAGTAAAGTTACCAATGAACGAAGACGAAAGAGGGGATGCCTTCCCGGGGCATCCCCAAGCTTAGTCTTTTGGATATTCTTGAATATCTTGGGGTGCCATAAGCATCCCCAAGCTTAGTCTCTTTCCACCCTTTATTCCATAGTCCATAAAAGCTTTACCCAAAACTTGAAAACTTCACAACACAAAACTCAACAGGAAATCTTATAAGCTCCGTTAGTGAAAGAAAACAAAACCACCACATAAGGTACTGCAATGAAGTCATTCTTTATTTAATTTGGTGTTAAACCTACTGTATTCCAACTTCTCTATGGATTATAAACTATTTTATTGGCCATATATTCATCAAAATAAGCAAACAACACACGAAAAACAGAATCTGTCAAAAACAGAACAGTCTGTAGTAATCTGTAACTAACGCGAACTTCTGGAACTCAAAAAATTCAGCCAAAATAGGAAGACCTAGGAAATTTGTTTATTGAGCAGCATCAATTGTAATCACTATTTTATCACGTTCTTGTGATTTTTAACAATTGTTTTCGTGAGCCGAAAGTTTCTGGAAATTACAGCAAGATCAAATAACTATCATCCAAGAAGATCCTATATGTTTAACTTGGCACAAACACTAACTAAAAGATAAAACCACATCTAAACAGAAGGTATATGTATTATTTATTCCTAAACAAAAACATAAAGAAAATTGAATTGCCTCCCAACTAGCGCTATCGTTTAACGCCCCTAGCTAGGCATAAAAGCAAAAATAGATCTAACGAGTGCCATCTTTGGCACTTGGCGATGAGGATCTCCTTTCTATGGCATTCATTCTTCTATATAAGTTAAGCACATGGCCATTAATGGAAGAAGTAAGATTAAGCACGTTACGGAAGTTTGCCTCTAAACTAGACTTCATCTCTTTAATAATTTCATTTTGATAAAAGCACAAAAGAGTAGTTGATGCAACCTTATCATTTAGAGGGTGCCCAAATATAGCTTTCATTTTTTCATAGGTGTCTATAGCATCCCCTTCGAGAAAACGTCCTTCAAAAATAGAATCAAAAACTTGTTTAAAAGAAGCGGGCAAGCCAACATAGAAACTTTTTAAGTAATCTTCAATTTGATATTGTGGCACATAGCTAGCCCGAATCCTTAATAACCTATCCCAAGAATCTTTTAAAGACTCATCAAGTAAATAGCGAAAAATTCCAGAGTCATACTCATCAAAATTATTCAAGCTCTCATTGGAGACCCCGGTGGGTCTTTCTATAGCATCGTTATTAATGATCTTAGAGAGGATAGAGGGGTTATCCAAGGTACTAGAACCTAGGAAAGGGCCCTTAGTTCTTTTTGATTCGGACATGGCAACGAGAAGGCAAACGGTAAGGAGAGGAGGAGACTGGGAAAGAGAGGGCGAATAAAATGGCAAGGGTGAAGTGGGGGATAAGAAAACGAGAGGCAAATGGCAAATAATGTAAATGCGAGGGAGATGGGTTTGTGATGGGTACTTGGTATGTCTTGACTTGAGCGAAGACCTCCCCGACAACGGCGCCAGAAATCCTTCTTGCTACGCCTTGAGCTTATGCTGGTTTTCCTCGAAGAGGAGAGGGTGATGCAGCAAGTGTAGCTTAAGTATTTCCCTCAGTTTTGAGAACCAAGGTATCAATCCAGTAGGAGGCTCCTCAAAAGTCCCATGCACCTACACAAACAAACTAAGAACTCGCAACCAACGCAATAAAGGGGTTGTCAATCCCTACATGCCCACTTGCGAAAGTGAGATCTAATAAAGATAGTATGATAAGATAAATATATTTTTGTTATTTTATAGTATAGTTGCAAATAAAAGTAGATTGGGAGCAAATATGATAAGAGATAGAACCGGGGGCCATAGGTTTCACTAGTGGCTTCTCTCAAGATAGCATAAGTATTACGGTGGGTGCACAAATTACTGTCGAGCAATTGATAGAAAAGCGCATAGTTAGGAGATTATCTAGGCATGATCATGTATATAGGCATCACGTCCATAACAAGTAGACTGACTCCTACCTGCATCTACTACTATTACTCCACACATCGACCGCTATCCAGCATGCATCTAGAGTATTAAGTTCATAAGAACAGAGTAACACATTAAGCAAGATGACATGATGTAGAGGGATAAACTCATGCAATATGATATAAACCCCATCTTGTTATCCTCGATGGCAACAATACAATACGTGCCTTGCAACCCTTTCTGTCACTGGGTAAGGACACCGCAAGATTGAACCCAAAGCTAAGCACTTCTCCCATGGCAAGAAAGACCAATCTAGTAGGCCAAACTAAACTGATAGTTCGAAGAGACTTGCAAAGATAACTCAATCATACATAAAAGAATTCAGAGAAGATTCAAATATTATTCATAAATAAACTTGATCATAAACCCACAATTCATCGAATCTCGACAAACACACAGCAAAAAGAGTTTACATCAAATAGATCTCCACAAGAGAGGGGGAGAACTTTGTATTGAGATCCAAAAAGAGAGAAGAAGCCATCTAGCTAATAACTATGGACCCATAGGTCTGTGGGAAACTACTCACAACTCATCGGAGGGGAAAGGATGTTGATGTAGAGGCCCTCCATAGTTGATTCCCCCTCCGGCAGAGTGCCGGCGAAGGCTCCAAGATGGGATCTCGCGGATACAGAAGGTTACGGTGGTGGAAATTGTGTTTCGTGGTGCCCCTTGATGTTTTCGGGGTACATAGGTATGTATAGGAGGAAGAAGTACGTCGGTGGCCGCCCGAGGGGACCACGAGACAGGGAGCACGCCTTATAGGGGGGCGCCCTCCTATCTCGTGGAGGCCTCGGCTGCTTCTTGACTTGCACTCCAAGTCCTCTGGACCACGTTTGTTCCAAAAATCACGCTCCCGAAGGTTTCATTCCATTTGGACCCCGTTTGATATTCCTTTTCTTCGAAATACTGAAATAGGCAAAAAAAACAGCAATATGGGCTGGGCCTCATGTTAGTAGGTTAGTCCAAAAAATGATATAAATGTGTAAAATAAAGCCCATAAACATGCAAAAGGGGTAATATAATAGCATGGAGCAATCAAAAATTATAGATACGTTGGAGACTCCTTTGTCATATATGAATATGGTTTACAAATGCCGATACTCAAATTCGAAGCTAGAATCCAGTTTAAGGTGAATTGAATATTTGGGACACTTCTGTCCAACTCAAATGTCTACGCAACATAATGTGTACTCTCATTTATATATGTACTGGCGATGTATCAAGATTCAAATACCGACCCAATCAACCAGAATGTACAGAACTAACAGGACATATAAACACTTATCGATATATGGATCAATAATATCAACTAACATACATAAGCCGGCCGCTATACTTTTCTTTGCTACAACGAGCATCCTTTTTTAGCCAAACTACTACAGCATCTTGGCCCTTTCGATCGTGCCTCTTATGGTCCATCTATACTACTATTATTGCTGAATGCACATTTAGCCCGATTAGCATATTTGTAGTGCAGCACAACAATCAAAATGAAATGTGTCACGAGTCTTATCAATTAATACAGACTTGCGCTCAAATAAAATTACAAACCAAAAACAAAAACAAAAACAATTATTACATGATCTCTAAAACAAATGGGTTGATTGATTACATGAACAAACAACACAAAGGTTATTCAACGACGGAAAGAACATTTCACCTATGATTTACCAAGTGGAATTTAATTTCCTTTTTCCTTGATACCTTAACAATGTGGTAGAGTCTCGACTTGCTTCATTTGAAATCCACCAAATATTTAATGGTTATCTTGAGTCAGGCTACTGATTGTGTTGTTTGCTTCCTCAACATGTCAACTTCATATCTAAGTCTGAGAAGAGAATCTCTTTCTACCACTAGTTTAGCCTCTAGAGCATCAGCAGTTGGCAATTCATAATGCGATTGGGCGGTACCACTTCTTGTGGGATGATACAATGTCCATGGGGACCTCACTCTTTGATCTTGGGCTAACCTGTTTTTCCATTAACGTTCGATTGGATTAGGAAAAGTTGAAGTTAGCAAAACATCTCAGCTGGGAGTTATAACAACAAACTAGTTAAACAAACAAGGAATTAAAGAGTTTCAATTCGATCTTTGAAAAGTAGTTATTAACATCATTGTAACCCGTTGTTGCGGCAGCAAAGCAGTTAAACAAACAAGTAGCTATTTAAGTTCGAGGCAAGCGGGTAATTCTTAACGATAAGTATCAAACACATAGATAGCGCGATCGTAATAGGATTAACTGGCTGTGGCATTATGTAATCAATAGCAAACTAAATTAAGCCAAGCAACGTAATTGAACAATTTTGCAATAAGTGGCTAACTGAAATTCGAGAAGCGAATGGCGAACTTACGCTAGTTCTTTGTGCAGGCACCTTTGCAACTTCTTTTTAAGCTTACAAGGTTGTGCGAAGAGTCCATGGCATCAATTGCTTGGATCGCAGTCCCAATACTTCTTTCTTCCCATTGCATTGGTAAGTCGAATGGTTAATCTGGTAAGATGGTGCCTCCTTGATATGTTATATGAGGGCGTGTAGTCAGGACTAGTTGTAGCCACACATCACACTGCGGCTTTTCTTGTATATTTCATGCGATTACTTTTGGCATATCGAGATCTAAGCAATCTACAATAGGATGAAAAATGGCATCCTTCACACTATTGGCGATCTCTGTTCATAGAAACAAGCAATTCAGCCATTACGTGGGTAAATCAAAAGCGCCCTTTGGAATATTTTTCACTACCCCTATCATACTGCATAAAAAGGCGGGCCACCATAGGGGCTGGTATGGTGGCCGCCTCGGGTGGCTCGAAAGTGTGCACCTAGTTTGAGTCGTCCGGGTTGGCCTAGGCTAGTTTTGTTAGTCCCAGCATGCGACGATCAATGTAAAAATGAAGAAAAATGTTTCAATTTGGATAGGCCAATAACATAAGTGCAAGGCAGGCCCTATAGCAGGCTCGTGGCCCAAGCAGCGCCTCCCATATCGATCGACAATAGGAAAATCCCAATTCATCATTGCAGCCTCCGATCTGGTTCGCTCCTAACCTAGCCGCTTTTGGGCAGGACCGACACATCACTTCCTCGCGCCCTTGTTGGAGGCGGTCGCGAACTTCAAGCGAGCGGAAGGACAAGAAGATGAAGATCCAACCACAGGTGTAGCTGCGTGGGAGGCAGCGGTGGCAACACGGGCATGGCATCGAGCTTGCATAAGCAGACGATTCAGACTTGCAAAAGTAGCATGCTTAGCAGCGGTACATCACATCCTGATTATATCTAATTCAACTCTTCAATTTCGGCCAATAGTTAAACTTGGCGGTGTTGTAAAACTGCTTGTATGTAGGGAATCTATGAGAAAATGAAACCAATTTCTACTTATTATCTTGGCTGGCTGAATCGATGAATTTAATCAAGTTTCGGTGCAAACATCAAGCTCATGTTGTTCTTGAGCACTGAAGTGTCTAATGAGCAGATTGCTAATGAAGGATTTGATGCAAACATTTTACATGCTCCTAGTGATGAACATATAGTGTCTAATGGGGCATCTAATGCAAGCATTTTGCAAGCTCCCATTGAAGGATTTAGTGTCTAATGATGATGCTGCTATGTTGAGAGAGACATAGAGATTTGCGAGGCATTGATGACAAGCAAATTATAGTGCATTTTCATGGCTTGAGAAGCGTCGGGGCCATCTACCATAAAGTCGATATCATGACAACGTAGCATAAATACTTTTCTAATCTGTTGTTTGAAACTATTGGCATACTTGTGTAGGATAGATATATTGATATGCAATTTGCGCTTTGGTTATAGGTGCAATTACACTTCAATATTTTCAGCGGAAGACGAATAATTCAAGCAATCTGAGACCATGTTTGTAGTCCTTGTACACCATGTTGCATTTTGTGTTTTTGGTGCTTGCATCATTTAGTGTTTATAATCTGAACTACTTTGGATCATTAGCTGGTTTTCAAAGTGCATGTAGCTTCACATTTCTCAAGTTATGTTGATTTTAAGGTGCAAGTGCCTTCATTTTTTTAAGTTAAATGTTAGCCTGGTAACTTGAATTCATGGATCCGCCCTTGCACACAAATCATACCACGAATGCGGTCTGAATTAAATGAAATGCGAGGGACTTCATAGCTCGTTATGCAGGCTCACTTGCAGCTCACTTGCGCCCGGATGTTCCATGTACAAGTCCATGTTACCACTTGCTTGGATGTGCGGGCCTTGTGCTCCTTGCATCCCCCTCTGCATTTTTGACATGGCGAATGGCTGATCAAATAAGAGGAATCGACCTTCTTTGTTGTCTTTGGAGGACGAGATGCTTACAAGGTTATATGGGTGTGCGGGATGTGTGCGAGATCCGTAAGCGCCGTCATGCTTCGCTAAAAATGGATTTGCTTGTTTGGATGATATCTCGGAAGAAATAAGAGTTAAAGTCGAGTTGGATAGGCGTGTAAGCTAAGAAGCGGTGAAAGGATATCAAACATCGTCGAGCGATTGCACAAGGGGTGATGTGTGGATACCTAGTTGAGTGGCGTTTGGGCATGCTCGCCTAGCTAAACGCAGGTCACCAGCCGTTGAGGGTGATCTTGTTGGCGTTGGCTGGCAGCGCATGCGGATGCATATCTTGAGTGGCGGCGGGCGCTTCTGATGCAGTGGGCCGAGACCGTTGGTGAAGCCCAAGTGTAGCGACCAGACCTCAAGCGGTCGATCTCGTGCTCAAGTGTCATCCACTGGATCGATGTCTTGACACCACCACGATTACTCGAAGGATTTATAACAGAGTAGCAATCACACACTTATTACATCGAATGTCTCAAGAGAACTTAACAAAATAAATATGGCTTAAGGCCATCTAATAACGATAACAACGGAAGGCTTGGAGGAATGGCGAATCCATCAACTCCAGCGGCATCGAGTATAGAACCACGACCTAAGCACCTTACTGCGTCATCTAAAAATGCGCAACATGAAGCGTTGCAGCCAGAAAATAGGCCAGCACATGGAATATCTTTGGAAAAGTAACACATAGAGAATAATGAAAGAGTAAGCCTATACTACATGCATATATGGCTGGTGGAAGCTCTATAGTTACAGTTTTTGCGTAAAGCCAATTTTCCCTCTTGCAAAGGAATAAATTTATTTAGCTATCATGGTGGTTGTTGAACATTGAGAATGGTTGACAACATCCTCAATCCCAATTAAAAGTACTCATTAACAACCCAACAATATTATTTAGAGTAACATGATGAGATTCACATGATATCCTAGTACTAGATACTCAAGATGTCCATGACAGGGGACACGGCTAACCATGATTAGTTTATACACTCTCTGAGAGGTTTGTGCACTTTTCCACAAGACTCGATCTCCTCCGTTTGATTTCTCGCACTACATGGTGTTTGAAAGCGGATGGCCGAGACATAGTCTTTGAGAAATGCTAGCACCTTACATGTGGGTATAGCATACCAACCTACAACCCCTACATCAGCTAGTATACCCGTGCGAGTTCGCACAACTTAGTCAACTATGCTAGAGCCCATAGTAGCATGTGGCTGCACGGAAGTTTCTAGCATGAAAAATCTCATGATCCCTTTGAGCACAGGTGGCGGTCAGAAGAAAAAGCAGGCAAGTCTGATGGAAACCAGGTGCCTCAATCCACCCGGATGTGTGTTTAAGTTGCCACCTTAAATAAACCATTAATTTAACAATCTCACATCTGTCATGGAATACTCACCCAATCCCGTCTACTAGCATAGCATGGCATAATAAGCAAGCGTAGAAGTAACTCCCAAGGGTTTGAAAATAAACAGGTAATAGGTACTACCTCAAACTACTTCCCAAAACCCACAATTTAGATTAGATCCTAATCATGCAATGTTTGAGGATAGATCTAATGCATAAAAACTTGGTATGAAAAGTATATGATCAAAGTGTTACTTGCCTTGCGATGATCATGAAACCTAGAGACTTCGAAGTAACAGTAGGCGCCTCCGGGTATTCTATCGCGAGACAAACAAACAAGCATACAATAAGTACTCATCTAATGCAGGTAAAACTCAGAAAAAGATCTAACGAGCGTTCAACTTAAGAACTCCGGTTTGCAAAAAGAATCAAATCAAGCGAAAGAACAAAAGTCAAGCGGCGAAAGAAAACAGCTCCGTTTTACTAATCTGGATCTAAGTCAAATTTTACAGAAGCAAAAACTTGTTTAAGTTGGTTATTCGGAAGAGGGTTTGAGGCGAAACTCGAGGCGCTTGAATACGCTGATTCCGATGAAACGGCGAAAAGTTATACTAAAAAGAAAATCGGATCGAAATCTCGATCGGAAAATCGCGGATTAAATCCGAGAAAAAGAAAAAGCAGCGAACAGGTTAGCGAGCGGACGTTCGTTAACTAAAACTAATCAGCGAACACGTTCGTTAAAAGCGAGCGAACGAATGAGCGCTCGCTATTTAACGAACGAAAATAATAAAACCGATCTAACTAAAAAACTAAAAAAAAGCGAAAACTAAAAAACCGATCGGTTTTATTAAAAAAAACGCCACGGAAAATGTGCGGCGAACCTCGGCGGTGGGCGTGGATCGAGCGGCGGCGGTGGATTATGGTTAGGGTTTTAGGCGGTGGCGGCGGATCGGCCGGTGAGGTTGGCGGGAAGGCGAGGTGGTTGTGGTTGGGGCGGCTCGGCGGCGCTATTTAAAGGCTGCCGGCGAGTCCCTTCGAAGTCTGCAACCCGTAAAGCGGTTCGTTTTTTAATAATTTGTGAGAAAAACAAGCGAAAAAAAATATAAGCGGACTCCAAAAATCCGAAATAAATTTTCCCCGGCTTCTAAAATCAAGTCGGACTAGATGAACATTTATTTGGGGCCTAAATGCAATTTTGGAAAATGCACATTTTTCCTAAATTCAAATAAAATGGCGAAAAACTCCAAAATAAAATCTTATTTGATTTTATTATTAAATCCTCATTATTTCTTTATTTTGGGAAAGTTATTTTATTCCCTCTCTCATATTTTTGTAATAGAAATAATTGAAGATAAAATAATTAAAATCAAATGATCCTATTTTCAAAATTTGAGAAAACTCAAATATGAAAATAACGAAATCTAACTCTCTCAGTGGGTCCTTGAGTTGTGTAGAATTTCTAGGATCGAGCCAAAATGCAACAAAAATATGATATGCAATGATGCTCTATGTATAACATTCCAAATTGAAAATTTGGGATGTTACAAACCTACCTATAAGATGAATCTCTCCCTCGAGATTGGGTTGGCTAGAAAATAGGTAAGGTGGTCCTTAAGCAGATCTTCCTCTCGCTCCTAGGTGGCTTCATCCTCGGTGTGGTGGCTCCTTTGAACTATGCAAAACTTAATGACCTTCTTTGCGGGTGACTCGGTGGCATACTCGAGAATCTTAGCTGGTTTCTCCTCATAGGTCAAATCGTTATTCAATGAATCGCCTCGGTGGCACAATATCTCTTAGTGGTATATCCGCCATCTCTGCGTGACACTTCTTCAAGCGAGAAACATGAAACACATCATGAACACAGACAGACCTTGGGTAATTCCAACTTATGCATAACTTCTCCCATGCGCTCCAAAACTTTGTATGGTCCCACAAGCGTGGCGTTAATTTTCCTTTAACACAAAAGCGCTTAACTCCTCGGCGGAGATACTCGAAGATAAACTCTGTCTCGGCTTCATATTACATCTCCTTGCGTTTTGAATCTGCATAGCTCTTACTGTCTTGGTGGGCTACCTTGAGCCTATCGTGAATCAACTTTACTTTCCGTTCGAGACTCCTTAATCAAATCCGGTCCAAACAATGGCGATCTCAACTTCATCCCACAATAGCGAGGTTACGCACCTCCTTAGTACAAGGCTTGAAGGTGCCATCTTCAAACTAGTTTGGTAGCTGTTGTTATAAGAAAACTCCGCATATGGCAAGTTGTCATCCCAACGATCCATAATCCAAAGCACATGCTCTCGGCATATCCTCTGCAGTTGACTCTCTCGGTTTGTCCATACATGCGTGGATGAAAAGGCATGCTAAACTCGATCTAGTTCCCAAAGTTTCGTGCAACTACTTCCGAACTTTGAGGTGAATTGGGTTCCTCTATCGTCTGATACTCCTCGGAACTCCATGCAAGCATACAATCCTTGTCATGTATATCTTACCCAATTTAGCCTTCTTTGTAGGTAGTCTTCTTTGGAATGAAATGAGCTACCTTCGTCAAGCGATCGACTACAACCCAAATCGAGTCATAGCACGAGCGGGTCTGGGCAATCCGTGATGAAATCCATGCCTAGTTTATCCACTTCCATTCGGGTATAGGCAATGCTTTGTAACAATCCTGCTGCTTACCGATGTTACCTTTCACTTTCGACACACATCACAAACTGCTACATACTCTGCGATATCTTTCTTCATTCCGGTCCACGAAAGTATCCTTCAAATCCAAATACATCTTGGTATTTCCGGGGTGGATCGAATCTGGCGAATCATGTGCCTCTTGCAAAATCAACTTCGAATCTCGGATCACTTGAGTGCGTAAAGCGGTCCTCAAACCATAAGGTATCGTGCTCATCCTCATGAAATCCCTTTGCTTTTCCTTTGCTCATCTTCTCCTTAATAGAAGCAACTTCCTTATCATCCTTTGAGCTTCTCTAATTTTGTCCATCAAAGTAGATTGAATCTCAATGCTGCTACATAGCCTCGCGGAACTATTTCCAAACATAGCTCCGAAATTCCTCGACTAATTCTTTTGGTAAACCTCCGGTCATTAGGATGTTAACATGACTCTTACTGGCTCAGCAGCGTGCGCTACCACGTTAGCCTTTAGGGGTGGTAATGCAATCTCATATCATAATCCTTGATGAGCTCCAACCATCTTCTCTGCACGAGATTTAACTCATACTGCGTGAAGATGTACTTCAAACTCTTGTGATCCGTATACACCTCACAATGATTTCCAATGAGAAATGTCTCCATGTTTTCAATGCATGCACTCATTTGCTAACTCCAAATCATGCGTGGCATAGTTTAATTCGTGAGGTTTCAGCTGTAAATGAAGCATCTGAAACAACTCTTCCCTCCTACATAAGCCTTGCTCCAAGTCCTCGGCGTGAAGCGTCATAATAAACTTCGTAATCCTTGCTTTGATGCAGCGGGATTAATCTTGGTGAGGTAACCAAGCGCTTCTTCAACTCTTGGAAGCTAGCCTCACACTCCTCGGTCCAAATAAACTTGGTATCCTTCTTCAATAATTACATCATGGGCCCGCAATCCTCGAAATTCTCAATGAATCTCCGGTAGTATCCTGCGAGTCAAGAAACTCGGATCTCTCAAGCTGTTGTTGGCGCTTCGATTTGTCACCGTGGCAACTTTAGTGGGGTCTCTTGCTATACCTTCTCCGGATATAACATGTCAGAAATCAACTTCCTTCAACCAAAACTCACACTTGCTGAACTTGGCATATGGCGATGTTCTCGAGCTTCTCGAGTACCAAATGCAAATGCTCCTTATGTTCTTCTTCATTCTTTGAGTAGACCAAGATATCGTCAATGAATACCACGACGAACTTATCCAAAAACTCCATAAACACTTTGTTCATCATGTTCATAAAATATGCTGGGGCATTAGTCAGACCAAATGACATAACGGTATACTCATACAACCCGTACCTTGTGGTAAAAGCCGTCTTGGGTATATCCTGCTCCCGAATCTTCAACTGATGGTATCCTGATCGCAAATCGATCTTGGAAAATACCTTAGCTCCTTGCAATTGGTCAAACAAGTCGTTGATCATCGGCAATGGGTATTTGTTCTTAATGGTTACTTCATTCAATCCTCGATAATCAACAACCATTCTTAAAGATCCATCCTTCTTCTCCACTAAATCTTGGTGATCCCCAAAGCGAAGAACTTGGGCAAATAAAACCTTTATCCATTAACTCCTTGTCTGCTTCTTAATTCCTCCAAATCTTGGGATGGCATCCTATCGGTCTCTTAGATATCGGCCCGATGCATGGCGATAGTTCAATCAGAAATTCAATGTCTTTGTCGGTGGCATGCAGCAACTCTTAGGAAACACGTCGGGTAATCCCTTACCCTTGGTACTTCCTCTGCACAACTCTGTTAAGGAATTTACATGTGCTCTCCTCGGCTCATCCGTGATACAAACTTGATTCTCCTTCCATACGGGGTGGTAAGCAAAATCGACTTTTGGCGCAATCAATATTCCTCCGTGCTTTGATAACCAATCCATTCCTAATATCATCAATCCTTGGGATTCCAAAACTATTAGGTCGAGAAATACATAGTTTCCAATCCTTAATGGCGGTCGATCGCACCATATACTTGCCATATATTCTGCTCGGGTGAGGTTACTAGCATGGGTGACCTAAGGGCTTGGGTTGGTAATTTATACTTATCCACAAATCCCTTGATATGTATGAATGCAATGCACGGTATAAAAAAGAACAAGCGTAGTAAATGTCTTAACCAAAAACTTACCTATTCTGCGTCGGTGAGCTTCAACCTCCTCCACGTAGCGTGGTTTAATTATCCCTGTTGAAAGGGTTGACTTCTTGCTGAGCTTCCATTGCCGTTACCATTTTGGGCTTACGGACAATCATTTGCATAATGCCCATTCTTCGGCACTTAAAACAAGTGATATGGCTCAGGTCTACCTTGGATGGTGTTGCCGGGTTGGTGCGGTTTGTCCATTGCTTCCTCCATTCCGTTTCCATTCTTGGTGCCATTATGGTTGTCGCGAGCTACCTCCTCCGTGAGTATGCTGAAATTGTCCTCCGGCCGGAGGTAGCGAAGTTTCTGCTGAGCCACGAGTTATACTTCCCTGTCCATACTTTCTCTTGCGATTGTCAATGCTTCTACTTCCCTTCAATCATAAAACACGGTCTACTAACTCTGGTAGTTATTGAAGGTGGCTACCATCAAGCTGCATACTCAGCTCATCATTCAGTCCTTCTAGAAACTTCTCACCTTGGGTGCGTCCGTAACAGCGTCATATGGGGCATAACGTGCTAGTTTACTAAAGTCATCCACATCTTGGCCAATTGTCCAGTTCTCCTTGGCGCAAGTTGCGAAACTCACGCTTCTTCATGGCCATAGCTCCTGCTGAAACTTGGGCGATCGGAAGCTTCTTGGCCAGATCCCATGTGGCGGTGTCTCTGAGGGTAAGTGGCTGTAAAATTCTCCCACCATCTTTGTTGCGGGTCCTTCAAGCTGATGTCGGAAAATTTCACCTTTTCCCCATCTGTACATCCTGCGCGGTCAACTCCTCCCTACTTTGCGGAGCCAATCATACTGCAACAATAGGCTCGGTGCTCTTTGGAAAACACGGTGGATTCAGCCTTAAGAAAGCAGGTCAAATGGTCAGCGGTGGTGGTGGCGGTGGGTTGTTGTTGTTGTTGTTGTTGTTGTTGTTGTTGCCTTGGTTACGTACCAATGTTTGAATCAAGGCATTACGCTGCTGAATCAAGCGAGTGATCTCCGGCGGGAAAACAAATCCGAATTCGCGTCTCGGAGGCATCGAGGTTTATAGAAAAGGCGAGAGTTAAGAATAGAATGAGGTCTAAGGAGAAAACACTACCCATATGCACATGAGACAAAACACACAATATCACTCCAATCAATTCAAACAAGGGCATACAGCGGTCTATCTATCGTTACAAAGTCTTTGGAACTAAAACTAATTTAATGGGGGAATCTACTACTGTTATGGTGGTCAACTAGAAAATATGCTCCGATGAAGACTCCATGATATCTGCTCCAGCTTCATCTTTGAAGTCATCATCACTAGGATCGGAGTCAATGTAAATGCGATGATGATGTAGTTCTCACGGGCGGTTGCAATCTTCATCTTCTTCTCCGGTGCTGAAATTCCCATTAGTTCTTCAATCTTCTCCTTAAGTTAGCCGTTTTGTCTCACTAGAGCTACAATCTCCTCCATGTAGTCCTTGCGAGTGGCCTTGAGTTCTCCTTCTAGTTCGATAATCTTGGCTTTTGCTTTCTTCAACTCCATCATGTCTGCTTTGTCTGGTTCTCTGGCGTCGAATGTGCTGATTTAACTCTGGATGAAAGCTGCAATGGATCGATCCTTCTTAGTGCCAACTATCTCCCCTTTGTTCATCTCGGCGCCTAAATCTGGTAGATAGTATCCTTGAGGTCTTCTTTGTAAACTTCTCCAATCGTCCCATGGTTATGTGAGCTGCCATGCTCTTTCCCAGACTCAAGTTGGTGCATTAAAACACACTCTATGGGCTCCGTGATTGGCATAAGCGTCCTTAGGGAACTTGAGCTTGAATCTTCAGTAGCTCCTCTTGGGTAAAAGTAGAATTGTAGGTCCGGTGAAGCTTGGTATTCCGATGTTCGGTACTTAGTGACTTTCATCGGTGTCGTCAAATGGTGTATCTTCATCCGTTTGGGTGAACTTGATCCTCGCTTAGTCATCCTAAAAGAGTAGAAAAGATGAGGAGTTAGAAATGAGAAGAGAGTAGTGATCTAGGGCTTTAGCTTAATGGTGGTGTCCTACGATCGGCGTGTGCTCGATACCATCTTTGTAGCGACCGGACCTCAAGCAGTCGATCTTTGTGCTCAAGTGTCATCACTGGATCGATAATCTGACACCACCACGATTACTCGAAGGATTTATAATGAGTAGCAATCACACACTTATTACATCGAATGTCTCAGAGAGAACTTAACAAAATAAATATGGCTTAAGGCCATCTAATAACGATAACAGCGGAAGGCTTGGAGGAATAAGCGAGTCCATCAACTCCAGCGGCATCCTTGAGTATAGAACCACGACCTAAGCACCTTACTAAATGTAAATGCGAAAAGTGCGCAACATGAAGCGTTGCAGCCAGCAATTCGACACATGGAATATCTTTGGAAAAGTAACACATAGAGAATAATGAAAGAGTAAGCCTATACTACATGCATATATGGCTGGTGGAAGCTCTATGGTTCGAGTTTTTGCGTAAAGCCAATTTTCCCTCTTGCAAAGGAATAAATTTATTTAGCTATCATGGTGGTTGTTGAACATTGAGAATGGTTGACAACATCCTCAATCCCAATTAAAGTACACATTAACAACCCAACAATATTATTTAGAGTAACATGATGAGATTCACATGATATCCAAGTACTAGATACTCAAGATGTCCATGACGAGGGACACGGCTAACCATGATTAGTTTATACACTCTGCGAGAGGTTTGTGCACTTTTCCCCAAGACTCGATCTCCTCCGTTTGATTTCTCGCACTACATGGTGTTTGAGAAGCGGATGGCCGAGACATAGTCTTTCGAAGCGCTAGCACCTTACATGTGGGTGACCGTACCAACCTACAGCGCCTACATCAGCTAGTCTACCGTAGAGTTCGCACAACAGTCAACTATGCTAGAGCCCATAGTAGCATGTGGCTGCACGAAAGTTTCTAGCATGAAAAATCTCATGATCCCTTTGAGCACAGGTGGCGGTCAGAAGAAAAAGCAGGCAAGTCTGATGGAAACCGGTGCCTCAATCCACCCGGATGTGTGTTTAAGTTGCCACCTTAAACAAACCATTAATTTAACAATCTCACATCTGTCATGGAATACTCTGACCCAATCCACCTCTACTAGCATAGCATGGCATAATAAGCAAACGTAGAAGTAACTCCCAAGGGTTTGAAAATAAACAGGTAATAGGTACTACCTCAAACTACTTCCCAAAACCCACAATTTAGATTAGATCCTAATCATGCAATGTTTGAGGACAGATCTAATGCATAAAAACTGGGTATGAAAAGTATATGATCAAAGTGTTACTTGCCTTGCGATGATCCATGAAACCTAGAGACTCGAAGTAACGGGCGCACTCAGGGTATTCTATCGCGAGACAAACAAACAAGCATACAATAAGTACTCATCTAATGCACAGGTAAAACTCGGACAAAAGATCTAACGAGAAAGTTCAACTTAAGAACTCCGGTTTGCAAAAGAATCAAATCAAGCGAACCAGCGAAAGTCAAGCAGCGAAAGAAAACAGCTCTGTTTTACTAATCTGGATCTAAGTCAAGTTTACAGAAGCAAAAACTTGTTTAAGTTGGTTATTTGGAAAGAGGGTTTGAGGCGAAAATCCGGGCGCTTGAATCTTTGATTAGATAAGCGGCGAAAAGTTATACTAAAATGAAAATCAGATCGAAATCGAGATCGAGAAAATCACGGATTAAATCCGAGAAAAAGAAAAATAGCGAGGGCGTTCGTTAACTAAAACTAATCAGCGAACACGTTCGTTAAAAGCGAAACGAATGGCGACGCTTCGCTATTTAACGAACGAAAATAATAAAACCGATCTAACTAAAAAGCGGAAACTAAAAACAGCGAAAACTAAAAACCGATCGGTTTTATTAAAAAACGGCCTTGAAACAGGCGTGGCGAACCTACATGGCAGAAACTGACTCGTAATCGGGCGGCGGCAAGGCGGATTAGGGTTAGGGTTTGGTAGCGGTGGCGTGGCGGATCCGGCCGTGAGGTTGGCGGGCGGCGAGAGGGTGGTTGTGGGAAATTTGGGCGGCTCGAGGCGGCGCTATTTAAAAGGCTGCCAGGCGGAGTCCGATCGAGTGCTGACCCGTAGAAGCGGTTCGTTTTAATAATTTAGCGCGAGAAAAACAAGCGAAAGAAATACTAAGCGGACTCCAAAATCCGAAATAAATTTTCCCAGCTTCTAAAATCAAGTCGGACTAGATGAACATTTATTTGGGGCCTAAATGCAATTTTAAAAGCACATTTTCAAAACTCCAAAATAAAATCTTATTTGATTTTATTATTAAATCCTCATTATTTATTTATTTTGGGAAAGTCATTTTATTCCCTCTCTCATATTTTTGTAATAGAAATAATTGAAGATAAAATAATTAAAATCAAATGATCCTATTTTCAAAATTTGAGAAAACTCAAATATGAAAATAACGAAATCTAACTCTCTCCGTGGGTCCTTGAGTTGTGTAGAATTTCTAGGATCGAGCGAAATGCAACAAAATATGATATGCAATGATGCTCTATGTATAACATTCCAAATTGAAAATTTGGGATGTTACACCAATGACCTCGAGGCGGGCTGACGATGTGCTCGGTGAAGTAGCCGGTGAGCTGGGAGGCAGCGTCGGTGAAGTGCACTGATCACGGTGGAAGTCGGTGTCTGTGAGGCATGTCGGTTCTGTGATCGACATTGTCGGTGGACCACCGGTGCGGTGGGCGAGGTGTAGATGAGGTAGCTCGGTGCGGTGGTGAAGTCACGACCGTCGTGTTCGTCAAACCAGAGGTGGGGAAAAGAGCGAGGCGAGGCGATTCGAACTTTGCTTTGATTGGCGGCGAATTAGGGATTTGAGCAATCTCAGTGCGTGGAAGGGGCGGTGGAGAAGGAGATTTTGCGAGGCTGGAATTGGGGCCGCGGATATTTCAATCCGAAGCGTGGAGCCTTGAACTTATTTTGTCGTCGTCCTTTTTTTTTGGGGGAGGGTGGGTGGCTGGGTGCTAGCGTCCGTCCAGACACGCGACGACCACCGACACAACCACAGTGCACTGAGTGCGCCTACATTTGAGAATGCAAGCGAATCTTCTTTCATTTCAAACAAATCTGTATGTATTACCATGCAGTGATTTCCTTGCAATAATTAGTCATTTGAAGCGAGATACTATAAATTAATTAATGAGGAGTTATTTGAAAAAAAAAATCGAAGCGGTATCCATGCTAGCGTGGATTAGAGTGTGTGTCACATAATTAGTTATTTGAATTAGAGTGTCGTCACATAGCGATCTCCAATTCTAACGTGGATTTAGCATTTCCTTTGTATCCATGCTACTTTTTTAATACAAATTCATATGTATATGATGAACACCATGCTAGTGAGAAAACTTTTGGATGGATTCAAATATACGACCTACAAAATAGCACAAACAATCGAGTCAATGTCAACTTTTGAAACCTAGTATGGCACAATTGAAATAATTACCCATATGCATGGTCCTCGGTTCAAATCTTACAATGTACACGAATTGAAACATAGATATTAAGTCTCATACTATCTACATTCAAATGTTGTTTTAGCCCCCCCCCCCTTTTACATAACATACTTCACATGTCGGTCAATCTTCCTCTCCTAACCACCTTAGGAAGCTATCTGTTTCCAACACACATCCATTCTTTCTCTCCATGTTTCCATCTCTAACTCTCTCAACTACACAACCCCTTTTTCCACTCTGCTATGAAATTTATTTACCTCACACACGGCCATTGCACCCCATGCAGAGCTCTCTCTCTCCCTCTCCTCTCACCCTCTCGCGCTAAATACATGAATTGCCTATCTAGCCCCAACCTCTCATGCTTGCATACGCACATTGTCTATCTAGGTCACTCCCTCGAGGCTGTCTCCTCTTTCTTCCTTGCAGTGAGCCACACTCGCTCAATCTAGCTCTCTTTATCAGAGCCTCATTTAACCTTGTTTTCTTTCACACACAAATGATACATCTCCTTGTTAGGGCCTCGTCGACACACTCTATACTCTCTCATGTAGATTGTCTATCTAGGTTAGTCCATCGAAGCCGTCCCCACTCTTTTGACCTCATGGCAGGCCACGCTCTCTCTCTCTCTCTCTTTCTCTCTCACTCTTGCTCCCTCTCTCTCTCTCCCTCTCTCTCTCTCTTTGTATGTCTCGATTGACCTCGCTCTTTCTTGGACAAAAATGATATATCACCATGTTTGATCCCAATTCGACTTATTCACATTATATACTCTCTCACGCACATTGTCTATATAGGTCACTCTCTCCAACCCGTCTCACTCTTTGCGATCATACGATGACCCTATGTGATTGATTGACCTTGCTTCCTCCCACGCAAAATATATCTACCGTCGTGATTGGATCATCTCTCAAGCTCTATCTTACAGCCCTCACCCTTGCCAAAAGCTCAATCGGACAATATCTCTCGAGCATATATATTTGTTCAATGAATGTGGGACCACACTCACTTTGTCTCTCTATCTATCGTCTCTCGATTGACCTCGCTTTCTCCGCCGTATCTTCCACACATTGAAGCTACCTCTCCACCCCTAGCAAAGCGGAGCTATTCTTGTTGGGGAGCGTAGTAATTTCAAAAAATTCCTACGCTTGCGCAAGATCATGGTGATGCATAGCGAGAGGAGTGTATCTTCATCCTTGAAGATAAGCTAAGCGAGCGTTTATCAAGTGATTGATGTAGTCGTCGTCTTCACGATCCGACCGATCCAAGTACGAGCATACGGCACCTCCGAGTTACGCTGCGTTCAGCTCGATGGCGTCCTCGCCTTCTCGATCCAGCAAGGCAGGCGAAGTAGTAGATGAGTTCGGCGCACGACGGCGTGGTAGCGGTGTTGGTGAAGAACAATCTCCGCGAGGCTTCGCCTAAGCACTACGGAAACTATGACGGAGGATAAACTAGAGGGGCGGGGTTGCGGCTGCACGGCTTAGTGTTTCTTGATCATCTTTGGTGCTAGCCCTGCCCTCTATTTATATGTTGAGCCTTGGGGTGAAACTTGGAGTAAAAGCCTCCACAAAGTCGGTTTCACCCGAAAGGCAAAGTCCTTCTCGGACTCGGGGCGACGCCTTGGGGTTCGGCGTCTGGACCCGAGCGCCGAGACCACAGCGTCTAGCCCTGACTCATAAAACTTCCTTTTGCGCTTTCCAAAAACCTTGTGGGCTTTCCCTTTGGCCCAAATAACGTGTTCGTACCCAAACATTTGGAAACATCCGGAACCCCTTAGGAGATCAAACACTATTATTCCATATATCAAACTTTATCTCGGACCATTAGGAGTTCCTCGTCATGTCCATGATCTCATGGGACTCGAACAACATTGATTACCAACATATATAACTCATATAATACTATATAATCAGCGAAGCGTTAAGCGTGCGGACCCTACGGGTTCGAGAACTATGTAGACATGGCCGAGACACATTTCGGTCAATAACCAATAAGCGGGACACGGATGCCCATATTGGCTCCACATATTCTCTGAAGATCTTTATCGGTCGAACCGCATAACAACATCGTTGTTCCTTTGTCATCGGTATGTTACTTGCGAGATTCGATCGTCGGTATCAATACCTAGTTCAATCTAGTTACGGCAAGTCTCTTTACTGTTACGTAATGCATCATTCCGTAACTAAATCATTAACTACATTCCTTGCAAGGCTTGTAGTGATGTGCATTACGAGAAGGGCGGAGATACCTCTCCGACAATCGGAGTGACAAATCCTAATCTCGAAATCGCCAACCCAACATGTACCTTGAGAGACACAGTAGAGCTCCTTTATAATCACCCGATTCGTTGTGGCGTTTGGTAGCACACAAAGTGTTCCTCCGTTAGCAGGAGTTGCATAATCTCATAGTCATAGGAACATGTATAAGTCATGAACAAAGCAATAGCAACATACTAAGCGATCAAGTGCTAAGGCTAACGGAATGGGTCAAGTCAATCACATCATTCTCCTAATGATGTGATCCCATTAATCAAATGACAACTCTTTTGTCCATGGCTAGGAAACATAACCATCTTTGATAAGCGAGCTAGTCAAGTAGAGGCATACTAGTGACACTATGTTTGTCTATTTATTCACACATGTATTATGTTTCCGGTTAATACAATTCTAGCATGAATAATAAACATTTATCATGATATAAGGAAATAAATAATAACTTTATTATTGCCTCTAGGGCATATTTCCTTGATCTCCCACTTGCACTAGAGTCATTAATCTAGATTACGGTAATGATTCTAACACCCATGGAGTCTTGGTGCTAGTCATGTTTTGCTTTCGTGGAAGAGGCTTAGTCAGCGGGTGCGCAACATTCAGATCCGTATGTATCTTGCAAATCTCTATGTCTCCCACGGACTTGGTCCCGGATGGAATTAGGCGTCTCTTGATGTGCTCGGTCTTCTTGTGAAATCTGGATTCCTTTGCTAAAGGCAATTGCACGGTATTGTCACGAGAAGATTTTCATTAGTCCCGATGCACTAGATGCGACACCTAGATCGGAAATGAACTCCTTCATCCAGACTCCTTCATTTCTTTGCTTCGAAGCAGCTATGTACTCCGCTTCGCATGTAGATCCCTCTCTGACGCTTTGTTTAGAACTGCACCAGCTGACAGCTCCACCGTTTAATATAAACACGTATCCGGTTTGCGATTTAGAATCGTCCGGATCGGTGTAACTTACATCGACATAACCATTTGCGACAAGCTCTTTGTCACCTCCATAAGCGAGAAACATATCCTTAGTCCTTTTCGGGTATTTGGGATGTTCTTGACCGCTGTCGATGATCCACTCTGGATTACTTTGGTACCTCCTGCTAAACTAATAGCAAGGCACACATCAGTGCAGTACACAACATTGCATACATGATAGAGCCTATGGCTGAAGCATAGGAACTCCTTTCATTTCTCTCTATCTTTTGCGATGAGTCGGGCATTGAGTCGACTCAACTTCACACCTTATGTCTGAGGCAAGAATCCTTTCTTTGCACGATCCATTTGAACTTTTCAAAACTTTAACAAGGTATGTGCTTTGTGAAAGTCAATCAAGCGTCTTGATCTATCTCTATAGATCTTGATGCCCAATATGTAGCAACTTCACGAGGTCTTTCATTGAAAAACTTTTATTCAAGTATCCTTTTATGCTATCGAGAAATTCTATATCATTTCCAATCAACAATATGTCGTCCACATATAATATCGAGAAATGCTCTGAGCTTCCACTCACTTTCTTGTAAATCGAGGCTTCTCCAAAAGTGCATATAAAACCATATCTTTGATCACACTATCAAGCGTTTATTCTAACTACGAGAGGCTTGCACGGACCATAAATGGATCCTTGGAGCTTGCACACTTTGTTAGCTTCCTTAGGATCGATAAAACCTTCGGTTGCATCATATACAACTCTTCTTCGAAATCCATTCAGGAATGCAGTTTTGACATCCATCGCCATATTTCATAATCATAAAATCGGCAATCGCTAACATGATTCGGACACACTTAAGCATCGCTTCTGGTGAGAAGGTCTCATCGTAGTCAACCCCTTGAACTTATCGAAAACCTTTTGCAACAAGTCGAGCTTTATGTGATAACATTACCGTTAGCGTCGGTCTTCTTCTTGAAGATCCATTTATTCTCTATTGCTTGCGATCATCGGGCAAGTCAACCAAAGTCCACACTTTGTTCTCATACATTGATCCCATCCAGTTTCATGGCTTCAAGCCATTTTGCGAATCTGGGCTCACCATCGCTTCTTCATAGTTTGTAGGTTCACCATGATCTAGTAGCATGACTTCGAATAGGATTACCGTACCACTCAGTGCGGATCTTACTCTGGTTGATCTCAATTTCAGTAACAACTTGATCTGAAGTTTCATGATCATCATCATTAACTTCCTCACTAATTGGTGTAGGTGTCACGGGAACCGATTTACGTGATGAACTACTTTCCAATAAGGGAGCTGGTATTGTTACCTCATCAAGTTCTACTTTCCTCCCTCACTTCTTTCGAGAGAAACTCCTTCTCTAGAAAGGATCCATTCTTAACAACGAATGTCTTGCCTTCGGATCTGTGATAGAAGGTGTACCCAACTGTCTCCTTTGGGTATCCTATGAAGACACATTTTTCCGATTTGGGTTCGAGCTTATCAAGTTGAATCTTTTTCACATAAGCATCGCTGCCCCAAACTTTCGAAAGCGACAACTTTGGTTCCTTGCCAAACCATAGTTCATAAGGGGTCGTCTCAGCGGTTTTGATGGTGCCCTATTTAGCGTGAATGTGGCCGTCTCTAAAGCATAACCCCAAAGCGATAGCGGTAAATCGGTAAGAGACATCATAGATCGTACCATATCAAGTAAAATCACGATTCGACGGTCGGACACACCATTACGCTATGGTGTTCCGGTGGCGTGAGTTGCGAAACTATTCCGCATTGTTTCAAATGTAGACCAAACTTCGTAACTCAAATATTCTCCTCCACGATCAGATCGTAAAAACTTTATTTTCTTGTTACGATGATTTCCAACTTCATTCGAAATTCTTTGAACTTTTCAAATGTTTCAGATTTATGCTTCATTAAGTAGATATACCCATATCTGCTTTAATCATCTATGAAGGTGAGAAAATAACGATATCATCACGAGCTTCAACATTCATTGGACCACATACATCTGTATGTATGATTTCTAACAAATCTGTTGCTCTCTCCATAGTACGGGGAGCGGCGTTTTAGTCATCTTGCCCATGAGGCACGGTTACATAAGTACCAAGTGATTCATAATCAAGTGGTTCCAAAAGTCCATCGGTATGGAGTTTCTTGACGTTTACACCGATATGACCTAAGCGGCGGTGCCACAAATAAGTTGCACTATCATTATCAACTCTGCATCTTTTGGTTTCAACATTATGAATATGTGTATCACTACTATCGAGATTCATAAAAATAGACCACTCTTTAAGGGTGCATGACCATAAAAGATATTAATCATATAAATAGAACAACCATTATTCTCTGATTTAAATGAATAACCGTCTCGCATCAAACAAGATCCGGATATAATGTTCATGCTCAGCGCGGCACCAAATAACAATTATTCAGGTCTAAAACTAATCCCGAAGGTAGATGTAGAGGTAGCGTGCCGACCGCGATCACATCGACTTTGGAACCATTTTCACAGCGCGCCGTCACCTCGTCCTTGGCGGTGTTAAGCTTATTCCTTAGTCCTGTTTGAGTTGCAAATATTAGCAACATAACGATATCGAATACCGAGTGCTCTGCGAGCTCTAGTAAGGTACACATCAATAACATGTATATCACATAAACCTTTGTTCACCTTGCCATCCTTCTTATCTGCCAAATACTTGGGGCAGTTCCGCTTCCGGTGACCAGTTTGCTTGCAGTAGAAGCACTCAGTTTCAGGCTTAGGTCCAGACTTGGGTTTCTTCTCTTGAGCAGCAACTTGGTTGCTGTTCTTCTTGAAGTTCCCCTTCTTCTTCCCTTTGCCCTTTTTCTTAAAACTAGTGGTCTTGTTGACCATCAACACTTGATGCTCCTTCTTGATTTCTACCTCCGCAGCTTTTAGCATTGCGAAGAGCTCGGGAATTGTGTTTTCCATCCCTTGCATATTATAGTTCATCACGAAGCTCTTGTAGCTTGGTGGCAGTGATTGGAGAATTTGGTCAATGACGCTATCATCCGGAAGATTAACTCCAAGTTGAATCAAGTGATTATTATACCCAGACATTTTGAGTATATGCTCATTGGCGAACTATTCTCCTCCATCTTGCAGCTATAGAACTTATTGGAGACTTCATATCTCTCAATCCGGGCATTTGCTTGAAATATTAATTTCAACTCTGGAATATCTCATATGCTCCATGGCGTTCAAAGCGTCGTTGAAGACCAGTTCTAAGCCGTAAAGCATGGCACCTTGAACTATTGAGTAGTCATCGACTTTGCTCTGCGGGACGTTCATAACATCTGGCGTTGCTCTGCAGCGAGGCTGGCACCCAATGGCGCTTCGGGGCGTAATTCTTACGTGCAGCAATGAGGATAATCCTCAAATTCTGGACCCAATCCGTGTAATTGCTACCATCATATTTCAACTTTGCTTTCTCAAGGCAGCATTAAAATTCAACGGAACAACGGCACGAGCCATCTATCTACAACAAACATAGATAAGCAAAATACTATCAGGTACTAAGTTCATGATAAATTTAAGTTCAATTAATCATATTACTTAAGAACTCCCACTTAGACAAACATCTCTCTAGTCATCTAAGTGATCACGTGATCCAAATAAACTAAACCATAATCGATCATCACGTGAGATGGAGTAGTTTTCAATGGTGAACATCACTATGTTGATCATATCTACTATATGATTCACGCTCGACCTTTCGGTCTCCGTGTTCCGAGGCCGTATCTGCATATGCTAGGCTCGTCAAGTTTAACTTTGAGTATTCGGCGTGTGCAAAACTAGCTTGCACCCGTTGTAGATGGACGTGAAGCTTATCACACCCGATCATCACGTGGTGTGCAGGCACGACGAACTTTGCAGCAGTGCATACTCGGGAGAACACTTCTTGATAATTAGTGAGAGATCATCTTAAAATGCTACCGTCAATCAAAGCAAGATAAGATGCATAAAGGATAAACATCACATGCAATCAATATAAGTGATATGATATGGCCATCATCATCTTGTGCTTGTGATCTCCATCTCGAACACCGTCATGATCACCATCGTCACGGTAGCGACACCATGATCTCCATCGTAGCATCGTTGTCGTCTAGCCAACTATTGCTTCTCGACTATCGCTACCGCTTAGTGATAAAGTAAAGCAATTACGAGCGTTGCATTTCATACAATAAGCGACAACCATATGGCTCCTGCGATTGCGATAACTTCGGTTACAAAACATGATCATCTCATACAATAAAATATAGCATCACGTCATGACCATATCACATCACAACATGCCTGCAAAAACAAGTTAGGCGTCCTCTACTTTGTTGTTGCAAGTTTTACGTGGCTGCTACGGGCTGAGCAAGAACCGTTCTTACCTCGCATCAAAACCACAAAGATAGTTCATCAAGTTAGTGCTGCTTTAACCTTCGCGAGGGACGGGCGTAGCCTTTTCAGTTCAACTAAAGTTGGAGAAAGCGACACCCGCCCACCTTTGTGTGCAAAGCGCGTCGGTAGAACCAGTCTCGCATAAGCGTCTGGCGTAATGTCCGTCCGGGCGCTTCATCCAACAATACCGCCCGAACAAAGTATGACATCTTTGGTAGCGGTATGACTTATATCGCCCACAACTCACTTGTGTTCTACTCGTGCATATAAAATCTATGCATATAACCTGGCTCGAGATGCCATTGTTGGGAAGCGTAGTAATTTTAAAAAATCCTCGCTGCGTAAGATCATGGTGATGCATAGCAGCGAGAGGAGTGTATCTTCATACCCTTGAAGATCACTAAGCGGAGCGTTTATCAGCGTGGTTGATGTAGTCATACATCTTCACGATCCGACCGATCAAGTACGAGCATACGGCACCTCCGAGTTACGCACGTTCAGCTCGATGGCGTCCTCGCCTTCTCGATCCGGCAAGGCAGGCGAAGTAGTAGATGAGTTCGGCAGCCGGCGGCGTGGTGGCGGTGTTGGTGAAGAACAATCTCGCGGGGCTTCGCCTAAGCACTACGGAAACTATGACGGAGGATAAACTAGAGGGGCGGGGTTGCGGCTGCGGCTTAGTGTTTCTTGATCATCTTTGGTGCTAGCCCTGCCCCTCTATTTATATGTTGAGCCTTGGGGTGAAACTTGGAGTAAAGCCTCCACAAAGTCGGTTTCACCCGAAGGTAGAGTCCTTCTCGGACTCCGGGGCGAACCTTGGGGTTCGGCGTCTGGACCCGACGCCGAGACCTGGCGTCAGCCCCTGACTCATAAAACTTCCTTTGCACTTTCCAAAAACCTTGTGGGCTTTCCCTTTGGCTCAAATAATGTGTTCTCGTACCCAAACATTTACGAAACATCGGAACCCCTTAGGTGAATTCGGAACCCTTAGGAGATCAAACACTATTATTCCATATATCAAACTTTATCTCCGGACCATTAGGAGTTCCTCGTCATGTCCATGATCTCATCCGGGACTCGAACAACATTGGTTACCAACATATATAACTCATATAATACTATATAATCAGCGAAATGTTAAGCTTGCGGACCCTACGGGTTCGAGAACTATGTAGAACATGACCGAGAAATGTTTCGGTCAATAACCAATAGCGGGTCTGGATGCCCATATTGGCTCCACATATTCTACCAAGATCTTTATCGGTCAAACCGCATAACAACATCGTTGTTCCCTTTGTCATCGGTATGTTACTTGCGAGATTCAATCGGTATCAATACCTAGTTCAATCTCGTTACGGCAAGTCTCTTTACTCGTTACGTAATGCATCATTCCGTAACTAACTCATTCTTACATTGCTTGCAAGGCTTGTAGTGATGTGCATTACGAGAGGGCGAGAGATACCTCTCCAGAGCAATCGGAGTGACAAATCCTAATCTCGAAATCGCCAACCCAACATGTACCTTTGGAGACACTGTAGAGCTCCTTTATAATCACCCGATTCGTTGTGATGTTTGGTAGCACACAAAGTGTTCCTCCGATAAGCAGGAGTTGCATAATCTCATAGTCATAGGAACATGTATAAGTCATGAAGAAAGCAATAGCAACATACTAAGCGATCAAGTGCTAAGGCTAACGGAATGGGTCAAGTCAATCACATCATTCTCCTAATGATGTGATCCCATTAATCAAATGACAACTCTTTTGTCCATGGCTAGGAAACATAACCATCTTTGATAAGCAGAGCTAGTCAAGTAGAGGCATCTTGGTGATACTATGTTTGTCTATTTATTCACACATGTATTATGTTTCCGGTTAATACAATTCTAGCATGAATAATAAACATTTATCATGATATAAGGAAATAAATAATAACTTTATTATTGCCTCTAGGGCATATTTCCTTCATTTACGTTGCGAGGGGCACTCCAACCTTGGATTAATTTGTGTAGGCATTTATTCCGGTCGGTTTAGATTATGTTTTCTTAGCATTCGGCCCACAACTACTCGAAACACCGTTGCAACCCCCGTAACTCCCCTAGTTGATTTCCCTCTGGCTCGGTTATCGCTCTCTCGTACGTCCTTTCTCGCCTTCAACGTTGCACCATGGTATTATTGCAAAAAACTCTGTTGTTCTCTTTAATTATTATAATTAAGCTACAAAACTACACACCGATAGTCCACTTGGAATGGAACAAATTTTGACCCACAAATTAAAGTGCTACAAACTACACACCGAGGAGACCACATGTCATGAAACAAATTTGGACCCATATACAAATTAAAAATAAGGGCGAGGATCGGACATGCGACCAGGGCCTTCAAGCCGCACATCAATAGGCAACATACGTAGAACAACAATGTTTGTTGTACCTCCCTTTGTTCACATAATTTTTTCATATTACCACAGCCTATTTAATTGATAACATGTAATATTATTTTTAGTTCTATTCGCCTTTACTTCTGGTGGGTTCCATGTGTGCTCTCTCTCTCCTCCTTCTGCGTTTAGACCCACGGGCAAACACAAAGAACTTCATGAGCGATGTTGACCATATCTGGGCCGCGTTCTGAGATTCTGGCACCGGTTTCACGTGCTAGCAGCACTAGTCGGTGTGTACGTTCAATGCATGTTAATTTGAAGTATATTAAGTGCATGCGGATATTAAGCACCTTTGCCTCTATCAGATTAGCACTATTTTTGGCATGAAATTAGCTGCCGCTAAGCGTGTTGGCGCTTTCGACATTGAAGCGATCTAGGTCGTTGGATGACAAAGGAATACATGTGGCTTGATGAAGTTTTATATTTAATTTGATCGGCTCTAGCAGAACATTCAATCGATCAAACCATAGATTTCGTTCGATCGACTCCGACTTTAAATTATCTGACGATCGATCTAAAATAGCGGAAATGATAAGCGTTGGATTTTAAGCATGGCAATCTAAGCGTTTTTCATGGCAAATTAGATTCTGTGGCGAGGCGTCTTCGCGGTGAAGCGGCTCCTCTGCCGTGCTACGTGTGTCGTCAGACCGACCGACAGCAAGCGGCGGCGCCTTGCGCCATTGTTGGCGTACTCACAGGCGTTGTCCTAGCTTCAAGGAAGGCCAAAATGTTACGGACTTGGGCGAGTCAAGCTGGCGGGAGGAGGTGGTGGCGTTAGTGCAAGGAAGCGGTCGGCGGTGGCCATCCATGCCGATGAGAACGCGGCACCAGCGAGGACGGCGGCTATCAGCGGCGCGGTGGAACATTCATGTGCTGCGACGCGCGCGCAGGCGTGCGTCGATGCATCGCGACGCGCATACAACTGGCAGTGCATGGGCACCGGCTGCGAGCATGCGCTTGTCGATGCATCTTGCGGCGCATCTGTTGGAAGGTGCTGCAAGGCGTGAAAGTCGGCGGGGACCTCGTGGAACCCGTGGCATCAAGCTCGGCGACAATGTGTGGCTCCCAGCCCATCAATGCCCGCGGGGATGGGCGGCAAATTCGAGCGGCAGGGCGGGCAGGAGGCGAGGACGGCGCGGCGTCTTCCGCAAGGCCAGTTCAAGCTTCGTCCCAGCGCCTTATGTTCTTGGGACTCCGGTGGGTGTCTTCCTCGAAGCCGGAAGACTAAGGGCAGACTATTGTGATGCGGCATGGCGTCACGTTTAGGTCAGGCTGGTTGGAGGTAGGCAGCAGGGAGAATCGGAGAGGAGAGAGAAGATTGTAGCGATCTGAGGGTAGTGCGGGGTTGATTTTAAACTGCGACCCGGCGACATTAAAAGTGGGAGCAGTTGGGGCGAAGGTGGGCGGCGGAGCTGGTCAAAGGCTCGCCTCCGGTGAGCTACTGCAATGATCTGCTTTCGCCGCCTCCCTGTCGGCCGGCGCAGCGATCGCTCGCCACGCCTCCCATCGACTCACACGCTTGCTTGGGCGGCACTGCCGATGAGAAGCGGGACTCGTGGCGGCACGTAAACTCCACGGTTTCAATAATGAAAGTGTTAGCCTTAACGTGACAGGTCTTTGTTCCAAAATACCTTGGCTCTTCATTTGTGCAACTTGTCATAAGCAGCTTGTCTCAAATTGAAGAAAAAATTGCGAGTAATATTTGTGCCATATCCGTGACCATGCTCGATTTCAGAATTTATGGTCACTTTTGGATTTTCTGAAATTTAAGATCCGAGGATTGAAACAATATCATAACCTGCATCATGCAATAATTTTACAAGCCATACATACATCTGTTGTATTTCTTAAGAAAGGAGTTGGTCAAACATTTTGCTTAGTTAGACTTGAGACAAGTTATATATGCGAGCAAAAGGATAATCCCTCGTACTAGTGCATTGCACGATATATTAACTCAAGTACTAAACGCGATCAAGCGGGCTCAATTTTGTGCTCATCTGGTGTAGTAGTAGTAGTACTAGGCAATGCAGTTGACGGGTGACCTTGGCGAGTGGCGACAGAGGGAATTGAACCGTGCTCGGCACGGTAGGTAACATCGTCTAGTTACTAAAGCATCCCTCCGTTGTTCATCGGTAGTCATTATGGACCGGGGACATGAGGGAATTTCCTAGGGCTAGAATTCGGCGCGGATATTTCGACTCGAAAGCGGAGGCTCGTTGGTTGGGGTTGCCTAATGTGCGTACCACACGCCACGAAGGACACGAGCCGGTTTTTATTTTTATTTTTTAGGATCAACACAAGCCAAGGTCGGCTGGTGCGCGTTAGGTCCTACCATTCGAAATCTGAAAGGAACCTTTTAAATTGCTTGTGTATTACAATGCCGTACTTTCCTTGCAAATACTAATCTCAACGTGGTAATTGATTTATGACGAGTTGTTGAATTGAGTGAGTTTGTGATATAGTGATCTCAACGTGGATTTCACATTTCATGGTATCCTGGTAAGTTTTCAATGCAAATTAAAATTTAAAATATGAAAAATATGGAGGTGAAAACTTTGTATGTATCAAGCATATGACCACACACACACACACACACACAGACACCCACACACGAACACAACAACAATCCAATAAGTATAGTGCATCTATTTTTCCAAACCATGCATGTATGACACGAATTCAAAAATACTCCTTCTGTTCCTAAATATTAGTCTTTTAGAGATTCAACAAGCGACTACATACAGAGCAAAATGAGTGAATCGACACTCTAAAATATGTCTATATACATCTGTATGTGCCAGTCCACTTGAAATCTCTAAAAAGACTAATATTTAGGAACGAAGGGAGTAAAATGTAAGACATGCATGGTCCTCAATTCAATATTTAAAACAAACATGAAACTGAAACATGAATATTAAGTCTAGTACTACAGTACATGCAAATGTTGTGTTTAATTAGGCGGAGCTATGATTCTCGAGGTTCACCCCCTCGACCTTAGATAAAATTGTGAAGCTCTGTTTAGGGTTGTTTAGATTATATTTGTCCCCACCCTCCCAACCACCCATTGGTTGTGCACCCCACCCTCCTCCCGGGAGAATATCATGTGCCCCATACCTTAGATGCTATATGCCGATCTGAGTTGCTTGGAGCTTGTAGATATGAGATATAGTAGCTCACATGATGTCTTAATATTTTTACAGGAAACCTTGATGAGTTTGAGAATTGCACACAATTTGTACAAAAACTACTCAGATGCCCTTGGATCCCATATCCAACGACCTCGAAGCTCGTATCACCGTAGCATCTAAGATGAAGGAGGACATCATATTCTCCTGTATGTAAGAATATCATGTGCTACCATGTTACCTCTTGAGCACTGCGTTAGTTTTCCCTTGAAGAGGAAAGGGTGATGTAGTAAAGTAGAGTAAGTATTTCCCTCAGTTTTTGAGAACCAAGGTATCAATCCAGTAGGAGACCACGCTCGAGTCCCACGCACCTCGCAAACAAATAAGAACCTGCAACCAACGCGATAAAGGGTTGTCAATCCCTTCACGGTCACTTACGAGTGAGATCGATAGATATGATAAGATAATATTTTTGGTATTTTTATGATAAAGAGAAATAAAGATGCAAAGTAAAATAAGCGGTAAAAGAAATAGCTAAGTATTAGAATATTAATATGATGGAAAATAGACCGGGGCCATAGGTTTCACTAGTGGCTTCTCTCAAGAGCATAAGTATTATGGTGGGTAAGCAATTCTTGTCGAGCAATTGATAGAATTGAGCATAGTTATGAGAATATCTAGGTATGATAATGTATATAGGCATCACGTCCGTGACAAGTAGATCGAAACGATTCTGCATCTACTACTATTACTCCACACATCGACCGCTATCCAGCATGCATCTAGAGTATTAAGTTCATAAGAACAGAGAATGCTTTAAGTAAGATGACATGATGTAGAGGATAAACTCATGCAATATGATATAAACCCCATCTTTTTATCCTCGATGGCAAAAATACAATATGTGCCTTCTGCATCCTTTGGGAAAGGACACCACAAGATTGAACCCAAAGCTAAGCACTTCTCCCATTGCAAGAAAGATCAATCTAGTAGGCCAAACCAAACTGATAATTGAAGAGACTTGCAAAGATAACCAATCATACATAACAGAATTGAGAGAAGATTCAAATATTGTTCATAGATAATCTTGATCATAAACCCACAATTCATCGAATCTCGACAAACACACATAAAACAAGATTACATCGAATAGATCTCCAAGAAGATCGAGGAGAACTTTGTATTGAGATCCAAAGAGAGGAAGAAGTCATCTAGCTAATAACTATGGACCCGAAGGTCGAGGTAAACTACTCACACATCATCGGAGAGGCTATGGTGTTGATGTAGAAGCCGTCCATGATCAATGCCCTCTCGGCGGGGGCTGAAAAAGCCCAAGATGGGATCTCATGGCTCTGAGAATGTTGCGGCGGTGTAATTAGGTTTTCACGGATGCCTCGATGGTTTGGGTGTACGTAGTATATATAGGAGGAAGAAGTAGGTCGGTGGAGCCACGAGGGGCGGCGAGGTGGAGGGCATGCACGGTGGGGTGGGCGCCCCCTACCTCGTGGCCTCCTCGTCTGTTGCAGCGTCCACTCCAAGTCCTCTGGATCACGTTTGTTCCAAAAATCACGTTCCCGAAGGTTTCATTCCGTTTGGACTCCGTTTGATATTTTTTTTTCTACGAAACACTGCAATAGGCAAAAAAACAGCAATTTGGGTTGGGCCTCCGGTTAATAGGTTAGTCCCAAAAATAATATAGAAGTGTATAAATAAGCCCATTAAACATCCAAAACAGAATATAATATAGAATGGAACAATAAAAAATTATAGATATGTTGGAGACGTATCAAGCATCCCCAAGCTTAATTCCTGCTCGTCCTTGAGTAGGTAAATGATAAAAACGGATTTTTTTATGTGGAATGCTACTTAGCATAATTTTCAATGTAACCCTCTTAATTGTGGTATGAATATTCAGATCCGAAAGATTCAAGATAAAAGTTTAATATTGACATAAAAATAATAATACTTCAAGCATACTAACTAAGCAATTATGTCTTCTCAAAATAACATGGCCAAAGAAAGTTATCCTACAAAATCATATAGTGCGGCTATGCTCTATCTTGCGACACAAAGTATTTAAATCAAGCACAACCCGATGACAAGCCAAGCAATTGTTTCATACTTTTGATGTTCTCAAACTTTTTCAATCTTCACGCAATACATGAGCATAAGCCATGGACATAGCACTATATGTGGAATACAATGGTGGTTGTGGAAGACCAAAAAAGAAGAAGATAGTCTCACATCAACTAGGCGTATCAGCGGGCTATGGATATGCCCATCAATAGATATCAATGTGAGTGAGTAGGGATTGCCATGCAGCGGATGCACTAGAGCTATAAGTGTATGAAAGCTCAACAAAAGAAACTAAGTGGGTGTGCATCCAACTAAGCTTGCTCACGAAGACCTAGGGCATTTTGAGGAAGCCCATCATTGGAATATACAAGCCAAGTTCTATAATGTAAAATTCCCACTAGTATATGAAAGTGACAACATAGGAGACTCTCTATCATGAAGATCATGGTGCTACTTTTGAAGCACAAGTGTGGTAAAGGATAGTAACATTGTACCTTCTCTCTTTTCTCTCATTTTTTATTTGGGCCTTTTCTCTTTTTTGGCCTCTTTTTTTATCTTTAGTCAGGAGTCTCATCCCGACTTATGGGGAATCATAGTCTCCATCGTCCTTTCCTCACTTGGGACAATGCTCTAATAATGATGATCATCACACTTTTATTTACTTACAACTCAATCCTTAGAACAAAAATATGACTCTATGTGAATGCCTCCGTGAATGCAGTATATGCAATGAATCAAGAGTGACATGTATGAAGATAATGAGCGGTGGCTTTGCCACAAATCGATATCAACTACATGATCATGCAAAGCAATATGACAATGATGGGCGTGTCATAGCAAAGCAGAATGGTGGTAAGTTGCATGGCAATATATCTCGGAATGGCTATGGAAGCATGCCATGATAGGTAGGTATGGTGGCTGTTTTGAGGAAGGTATATGGTGGGTGTATGATACCGGTGAAAAGTGCGCGGTATTAGAGAGGCTAGCAATGGTGGAAGGGTGAGAGTGCGTATAATCCATGGACTCAAGATTAGTCATAAAGAACTCATATACCTGTTGCAAAAATCTATTAGTTATCGAAACAAAATATTACATGCATGCTCCTAGGGGGATAGATTGGTAGGAAAAGTCCATCGCTCGTCCCCGACCCCCACTCATAAGGAAGACAATCAATAAATAAATCATGCTCCGACTTCATCACATAACGGTTCACCATACGTGCATGCTACGGAATCACAAACTTTAACACAAGTATTTCTCAAATTCACAAATACTCAACTAGCATGACTCTAATATCACCATCTTCATATCTCAAAACAATTATCAAGCATCAAACTTCTCATAGTATTCAACACACTCATAAGAAAGTTTTTACTAATCTTGGATGCCTGTCACTTTAGGACTAATTTCTCAATTTAAGCAAATTACCATGCTGTTTTGTAGGACTCTCAAAATAATATAAGTGAAGCATCAGAGAACAATAGTTTCTATAAAACAAGCCACCACCATGCTCTAAAAGATATAAGTGAAGCACTAGAGCAGAAACTATATAGCTCAAAAGATATAAGTGAAGCACATAGAGTATTCTAATAAATTCTGAATAATGTGTGTCTCTCTCAAAAGGTGTGTACAGCAAGGATGATTGTGGTAAACTAAAAATCAAATACTCAAATCATGCAAGGCGCTCCAAGCAAAACACATAACATGTGGTGAATAAAAATATAGCTCCAAGTAAAGTTACCGATGGACGAAGACGAAAGAGGGGATGCCTTCCGGGGCATCCCCAAGCTTTGGCTTTTTGGTGTCCTTAGATTACCTTGGGGTGCCATGGGCATACCCAAGCTTAGGCTCTTGCCACTCCTTGTTCCATAATCCGTCAAATCTTTACCCCAAACTTGAAAACTTCACAACACAAAACTTAACAGAAAATCTCATGAGCTCCGTTAGCGAAAGAAAACAAAACACCACTTCAAGTACTGTAATGAATTCATTCTTTATTTATATTGGTGTTAAACCTACTGTATTCCAACTTATCTATGGTTTATAAACTATTTTACTAGCCATAGATTCATCAAAATAAGCAAACAACACACGAAAAACAGAATCTGTCAAAAAACAGAACAGTCATTAGTAATCTGTAACTAACACAAACTTCTGGAACTCAGAAAAATCTACGAAGATAGGACGGCCTAGATAATTTGTTTATTTATCTACTAAAATTGAATCAGTATTTTATCACGTTCTGGTGATTTTTAACAATTGTTTTCGTAACAGAAAGTTTCTGGAATTTTCAGCAAGATCAAATAACTATCATCCAAGAAGATCCTATAGGTTTAACTTGGCACAAACATTAATTAAAACATAAAAGCAAATCTAACCAGAGGCTATATCAAATATTTATTCCTAAACAGAAGCGAAAAGCAAAAAAATAAAATAAAATTGGGTTGCCTCCCAACAAGCGTAATCGTTTAACGCCCCTAGCTAGGCATAAAAACAATGATAGATCTAGGTATTGCCATCTTTGGTAGGCAATCCATAAGTGGCTCTCATAATAGGTTCATAAGGTAATTTTATTTTCTTTCTAGGGAAGTGTTCCATGCCTTTCCTTAACAAAAATTGGAATCTAATATTCCGTTCCTTCATATCAATAATTGCATCAATTGTTCTAAGGAAAGGTCTACCAAGAATAATAGGACATGAAGGATTGCAATCTATATCAAGAACCATGAAATCTATGGGCACATAGTTCCTATTTGCAACAATAAGAACATCATTAATTCTTCCCATGGGTTTCTTAATAGAGGAATCCGCAAGGTGTAATTTTAAAGAGCAATCATCAAATTTGAAACCTAAAAAATCACATAAAGTTTACGGAATCGTGGAAATACTAGAACCCAAATCACACAAAGCATAGCATTCATGATCTTTAATTTTAATTTTAATAGTAGGTTCCACTCATCATAAAGTTTTCTAGGGATAGAAACTTCCAACTCAAGTTTTTCTTCATAAGATTGCCTCAAAGCATCAACGATATGTTTAGTAAAAACTTTATTTTGACTATAAGCATGAGGAGAATATAGCACGGATTGCAACAAGGAAATACAATCTATCAAAGATAAATTATCATAATTAAATTCCTTGAAATCCAAAATAGTGGGTTCATTGATATCTAAAGTTTTGACCTCTTCAATGCCACTTTTACCAATTTTTGCATCAAGATCTAAAAACTCCGAATTTTTTGAATGCCTTCTAGGTAAAGGTGACTCATCTCCAATCCCATCATTATCAGATTCATATTGCAAAACAAAGATTTAATAGGAGACACATCAATAACTTTTACATCCTCATCTTTATTCTCAGAAAAATTTGAAGAACACGCTTTTACAAAGCAATCTTTCTTAGTACGCATCCTAGCGGTTCTTTCTTTGCACTCATCAATGGAAATTCTCATGGCTTTGAGATACTCATTGATATCATGCTTAGGTGGAATAGATCTAAGTTTCAAGGAATCAACATCAAGAGAAATTCTATCAACGTTCCTAGCCAATTCGTCAACTTTAAGCAATTTTTCTTCAAGCAAAGCATCGAAATTCTTTTGAGAAATCATAAATTCTTTAACACTAGTCTGTATTCAGAGGGCATCTTATTAAAATTTCCATAAGAGTTGTTGTAGGAATTACCATAATTATTAGAGGAATTACTAGGGAGCGGCCTAGGATTAAAGTTTCCTCTATCTGGCGTTGTTACCAAAATTATTCCTACCAACAAAATTCACATCCATAGATTCATTATTATTCTCAATCAAGGTAGACAAAGGCATATCATTGGAATCAGAAGAAACACTCTTAGTTGCAAATAATTTCATAAGTTCATCCATCTTTCCACTCAAAACATTAATTTCTTCTATCGCATGCACTTTTTATTAGTAGATCTTCGATTGTGCCATTGAGAATAATTAACCGTAATATTATCTAGAAGTTTAGTAGCTTCTCCTAAAGTGATTTCCATAAAAGTGCCTCCCGTGGCCGAATCTAAAAGATTTCTAGATGCAAATTTCAATCCGGCATAATTTTTGTATAATCATCCATAAATTCAAACCATGGCGAGGCAATTCGTATCATTAATTTCATCCTCTCCCAAGCTTGTGCAACATGTTCATGATCAAGTTGCTTAAAATTCATGATATCGTTTCTAAGAGAGATGATTTTAGCGGGAGGAAAATACTTAGAGATAAAAGCATCTTTGCACTTATTCCAAGAATCAATACTATTTTTAGGCAAAGGCGAAAACCAAGTTTTATACGATCTCTAAGCGAAAAAAAATAACTTCAATTTAACAATATCATTGTCCACATCTTTCTTCTTTTGCATATCACACAAATCAGTGAAGCTATTTAGATGGGTAGCGGCATCTTCACTAGGAAGGCGGTGAATTGATCTTTCATGACAAGATTCAACAAAGCAGCATTAATTTACAAGATTCACATCGGTAAGAGGAGCAATCGGTGCTAAGAAAATCATTATTGTTGGTGTTGGTAAAGTCACACAATTTAGTATTGTCTTGAGCCATCGTGACAAGCAAGCAATCCAACACACAAGCAAACAAAAGCAAGCGAAAAAGAGGCAAGCAGAAAAGAGAGGCGAATAAAGCGGCAAGGGTGAAGTGGGGAGAGGAAAGCGAGAGGCAAATGGCAAATAATGTAATCACGAGGGATAAGAGTTTGTGATGGGTACTTGGTATGTCTTGACTTGTGCATAGACTCGGCAATGGCACCAAAAATGGCTTGTTGTTGGGAGTCAAATCTTGAATTGACTTGGCGCGAATATCCCCGGCAATGGCGCCAGCAATCCTTCTTGCTACCTCTTGAGCACTGCGTTGGTTTCCCTTGAAGAGGAAAGGGTGATGCAGTAAAGTAGCGTAAGTATTTCCCTCAGTTTTTGAGAACCAAGGTATCAATCCAGTAGGAGACCACGCTCGAGTCCCACGCACCTACATAAACAAATAAGAACCTCGCAACCAACGCGATAAAGGGTTGTCAATCCCTTCACGGTCACTTACGAGTGAGATCGATAGATATGATAAGATAATTTTTTGGTATTTTTATGATAAAGAGAAATAAAGATGCAAAGTAAAATAAATGGTAAAAGGAATAGCTAAGTATTAGAATATTAGTATGATGGAAAATAGACCGGGGCCATAGGTTTCACTAGTGGCTTCTCTCAAAACATAAGTATTACGGTGGGTAAGCAATTCTTGTCGAGCAATTGATAGAGTTGAGCATGGTTATGAGAATATCTAGGTATGATCATGTATATAGGCATAACGTCCATGACAAGTAGACCGAAACGATTCTGCATCTACTACTATTACTCCACACATCGACCGCTATCCAGCATGCATCTAGAGTATTAAGTTGAGTATGTGGACTTGCTTTTAAGCTATGACATAGACTCTTTCCGATGTTATGATAAATTGCAATTGCTTCAATGGTGAGGTTATACTTTCTTTGGTGCCCAATAAAGTTTCGATTCATACTTTTGCATTGTGAAAAGATCATCACTTGAACATAAGTAATCATATGACAAAATTTATATATGTTGCTATTATGAGAATAATCATGATGCCTTCATGTCCGTATTTTATTTTATCGGCGCCTCTACCTCTAAACATGAGGACATATTCTTTGTTATCGGCTTTTAAGCGAGGACAAGCGAGGTCTAAGCTTGGGGAGTTGATCGTCCAGTTTGCATCATGCTTTTATATCGATATTTCTTGCATTATGGGCTGTTATTTTACGTTATGTCACAATATTTATGGCTATTCTCTCTTATTTTACAAGGTTTACCATGAAGAGGGAATCTTGGTAATTTGGAATTCAATTTGGAAAAGGAGCAAATATTGGAGACCTATTGCATGCAACTCAAAAGTCCTGAAACTCCACGGAATGTCTTAAAATAAATAAAGAAAAATCGTCGCCAAAGATGAAGGCCAAGGGGCCCACACCCTGCTCACGAGGGTGGGGGGCGGGCCCCCTCCCCCTGGGCGCGTCCCCCTACCTTGTGGGCCCCCTGGTGGCTCTCCGACGCTCATCTTCTCCTATATGAGCTCTTTCCATGAGAAAAAAAACATAAGCAACCTTTCGGGACGAGACTCACGCCACAGGCGGAACCTTGCGGAACCAATCTAGGGCTCCGTGAGGCTATTCTTGGGGACACTTCCCTCCGGGAGGGGGAAATCATCGCCATCGTCATCACCAACACTCCTCTCATCGGGAGAGGGCAATCTCCATCAACATCTTCACCAGCACCATCTTATCTCCAAACCCTAGTTCATCTCTTGTATCCAATTCTTGTCTCCAAGTCCGGGATTGGTGCTAGTAGGTTGCTAGTAGTGTTGATTAATCCTTGTAGTTGATGCTAGTTGGTTTACTTGGTGGAAGATCATATATTCAGATCCTTTATGCATATTATTATCCCTCTGATTATGAACATGAATATGCTTTGTGAGTAATTACGTTTGTTCACGAGGACACGGAGAAGTCTTGCTACTAGTAGTCGTGTGCATTTGGTATTAGATTCGATATTTTGATGAGATGTATGTTGTCTAACCTCTAGTGGTGTTAAGTGAGCGTCGACTACATAACACTTCACCATTATTTGGGCCTAGAGGAAGGCATTGGGAAGTAATAAGTAGATGATGGGTTGCTAGAGTGATGAGCTTAAACCCTAGTTTATCGTTGCCGTAAAGGGCTGATTTGGATCCATATGTTTCATGCTATGGTTAGGTTTACCTTAATACTTTTGTTGTAGTTGCGGATGCTTGCAATAGAGGTTAATCATAAGTGGGATGCTTGTTCAAGTAAGAACAGCACCCAAGCACCGATCCACCACATATCAAATTATCAAAGTACGAGCGGGAATCATATGAGCGTGATGAAAACTAAGCAGCGATATTCCCATGTGTCCTCGGGGCGCTTTTCCTATTATAAGAGTTTGTTCGGCTTGTCCTTTGCTACAAAAAGGATTGGGCCACCTTGCTGCACCTTATTTACTTTTGTTACTTGTTGCTCGTTACAATTTACCTTATCACAAAACTATCTATTACCACTTATTTCATACTTGAGAGAATACCTTGCTGAAAACCGCTTATCATTTCATACGCTCCTCGTTGGGTTCGACACTCTTACTTATCGAAAGGACTACGATAGATCCCTATACTTGTGGGTCATCAAGACTCTTTTCTAAGCGCCGTTGCCGGGGAGTGAAGCGCCTTTGGTAGGTGGAATTTGGTAAGGAAAAATTTATATAGTGTGCTGAAATTTTACATCACTTGTTATTATGGAAAGTAATTCTCGAGGGGCTTGTTAGAGGTATCTTCACCCGTCGAGTAGAGCAAAGAGTTGCTCCTCAACCTACTCAACCTACTGAACCTATTGAAAATGAAACTCCTTTTGAATTTCCTTGGGTATGATGGAAAAACTGCTAGCTAACACTTTTGCGGAGATGGAACAAAGCATCTGACGAGCATCTATGCTATGTGGATGATATTTGTGGACTATTTAAGCTTGCGGTATACCCGATGATGTTGTTAATAAGAAGGCTTTCCCTTTATCTTTGGAGGGAGACGCATTGACATGGTATATGCTATGTGATGATCGAGATCATGGAACTATAAAAGAGTGAAATTGGAATTTCATCAAAAGTATTACCCTATGCATCTTGTTCATCGTGATCGCAATTATATATACAATTTTTGGCCTCATGAAGGAGAAAGCATCGCTCAAGCTTGGGGAGGCTTAAATCAATGTTATATTCATGCCCCAATCATGACCTCTCAAGAGAAACAATTCTTGAATTTTTATGCTCGACTTTACGATAACAATCGCACCATGCTCGATACTTCTTTCTTTGGCTCTTTTATGATGAAGACTATTGAATTCAGATGGAATTTATTGGATAGAATTAAGCGCAACTCTGAAGATTGGGACCTCGGCGAAGGTAAGGAGTCGGGTATGACACCTAAGTTTGATTGTGTTAAATCTTTTATGGATATCGATATCTTAGTAAGTTTAGCACTAAATATGGACTTGACTCGAGATAGTAGCTTCTTTACGTGAATCTTTTGCTACTTATGTTGATCTCCCTAAAGAGAAGCGGTTTAAATATCATCCTCCATAGAAGTAAAAGTAGCTGCACCTATTAAAGTTGAAGAAAAGACTGTCACTTATAATGATCCTATTGTTCCTACCTCTTATGTTGAGAAACCACCTTTCCTGTTAGAGTAAAGGATCATGCTAAAGCTTCAACTGTTGTTAAGTAAAAGCAATACTAGAACTTATACACCTCTGAGCAAGTCAAAGTAGAACCTAATATTGCTATTGTTAAAGATATCTTGTATGATAATATTGATGGACATGTCATTCAATTCTCTGGTGAAGCTGCTAGTATTGCTAAACCCTGTGATAGAGATAAACATAGACACTGTGGTAGGCGTGCTGTTATTTCTGTTAAAATAGGAGATCATTGTTATCATGGCTTATGTGATATGGGTGCTAGTGCTAGTGTTATACCCATTGACTTATATAAAGAAATTATGCATGATATAGCACTTCTTTGAGTTAGAAGATATTGATGTTACAATTAAACTTGCCAATAGAGATACTATACCGCAATGGGGCTGTTAGATATGTTGAAGTCTTGTGTGGAAAAACCAAATATCCGCTGATTTTCTTGTTCTTGGTTCTCCACAAGATAGCTTTTGTCCCATTATTTTTGGTAGACCCTTCTTGAATCTTTATTAATGCTACGATAGACTGCAAAAAGAATGTTGTTCTTGTTGGCTTGGATGATATGGTTCATGAGTTCAATTTCTCTAAATTTAGTAAACAACATCGTGAGGAAGAATTGCCTAGTAAGGATGAAATTATTTGTCTTGCTTCTATTGTCGTGCCTCCTAGTGATCCTTTGGAACACTATTTGCTAGACCATGAAAATGATATGTTCATGAATGAAAGAAGGAAATAGATGAAGTATTCTTTAAACAAGAACCTATTCTGAAACACAATTTGCCTGTTGAAATCCTAGGGGATCCTCCTCCACCCAAGGGTGATCCCGTGTTTGAGCTTAAACCGTTGCCTGATAATCTTAAATATGCTTATCTTGATGAAAAGAAAATATATCCTGTTATTATTAGTGCTAACCTTTGAGCATGAAGAAGAAAGATTATTGAAAACTCTGAAGAAGCACCGTGCAGCTATTGGATATACTCTCGATGATCTTAAGGGCATTAGTCCCACTCTATGTCAACATAAAATAAATTTGGAAGCGGATGCCAAACCAGTTCATGATCCTCAACGACGTTTGAATCCTAAAATGAAAGAAGTTGTGAAAAGAAATACTCAAACTCACGGAGGCAGGTATAATTTATCCGTTCTTTGATAGTCGGTGGGTAAGTCATGTCCATTGTGTCCCTAAGAAGGGAGGTATTACTGTTGTCCCTAATGATAAAGATGAATTAATTCCATAAAGAATTATCACGAGGTTAGAGGATGGTAATTGATTTCCATAAATTAAATAAAGCTACTAAGAAAGATCATTACCCTTACCTTTTATCGATCAAATGCTAGAAAGATTATGCAAACATACACATTATTGCTTTCTAGATGGTTATTCGGTTTCTCTCAAATACTTGTGTCGGCTAAAGATCAATCAAAGACTACTTTTACATGCCCTTTTGGTACTTTTGCCTATAGGCGTATGCCTTTTGGTTTATGTAATGCACTGCTACCTTTCAAAGATGCATGATGGCTATATTCTCGACTTTTGTGAGGTTTTCATGGGCGACTTTTCCGTCTATGGTTCCTCTTTGTGATTGCTTGAGCAATCTTGATTGAGTTTTGCAGAGATGTGAAGAAACTAATCTTGTCTTGAATTGGGAAAAGTGCCACTTTATGGTTAATGAAGGTATTGTCTTGGGGCACAAAGTTTACGAAAGAGGTATTGAAGTTGATAAAGCCAAGGTTGATGCTATTGAAAAGATGCCAAGGACATCAAAGGTATAAGAAGTTTCCTTGGTCATGCCGGATTTTATAGGAGGTTCATTAAGGACTTCTCAAAAATTTCTCGGCCTCTGACTAATTTATTACAAAAAGATGTACCATTTGTCTTTGATGATGATTGTGTAGAAGCATTTGAAATACTTAAGAAAGCATTAGTCTCTACACCTATAGTTCAGCCACCTGATTGGAATTTACCCTTTGAAATTATGTGTGATGCTACTGATTATGCTGTAGGTGCTGTTCTGGGCAAAGAGTTGATAAGAAATTAAATGTTATCCATTATGCTAGTAAGACTCTAGACAATGCTCAAAGAAATTATGCTACTACCGAAAAGGAACTTTTAGCAGTTGTATTTGCTTGTGATAAATTCAGACCCTATATTGTTGATTCTAAAGTAACTATTCACACCGATCATGCTGCTATTAAATATCTTATGGAAAAGAAAGATGCTAAACCTAGACTTATTAGGTGGGTTCTCTTGCTGCAAGAATTTGATTTGCATATTGTTGATAGAAAAGGAGCTGAGAACCCCGTTGCAGACAACTTATCTAGGTTAGAGAATGTTCTTGATGACCCACTACCTATTGATGATAGCTTTCCTGATGAACAATTAAATGTCGTAAGCACTAGCACTCCATGGTATGCTGATTATGCTAATAATATTGTTGCTAAATTTATACCACCTAGCTTCACATACCAACAAAAGAAAAAGTTCTTTTATGATTTGCGACATTACTTTTGGGATGACCCACATCTTTATAAAGAAGGAGTAGATGGTGTTATTAGGCGTTGTGTACTGAGCATGAATAGGAACCGATCCTACATAAGTGTCACTCTGAAGCTTATGGAGGACACCACTATTGGAGATAGAACTGCACATAAGGTATTGCAATCTGGTTTTATTGGCCTACTCTCTTCAAAGATGCCCGTAAGTTTGTTTTGTCTTGTGATGAATGTCAAAGAATTGGTAATATTAGTAGGCGTCAAGAAATGCCTATGAATTATTCACTTATTATTGAACCATTTGATGTTTGGGGCTTTGATTATATGGGACCTTTTCACTGCCTCTAATGGATACACTCATATTTTAATTCTTTGTTGATTACGTTACTAAGTGGGTAGAAGCTATTCCAACTAGTAGTGCTGATCATAACACTTCTATTAAAATGTTTATGGAAGTTATTTTCCGAGGTTTGGAGTCCCTAGATATTTAATGACTGATGATGGTTCACACTTTATTCATGGTGCTTTCAGTAAAATGCTTGCTAAATATGATGTTAATCATAGAATTGCATCTCCATATCACCCATGATCTAGTGGTCAAGTAGAATTGAGCAATAGAGAGCTCAAATTAATTTTGCAAAAAGGCATTAATAGGTCTAGAAAGAATTGGTCCAAGAAACTTGATGATGCATTATGGGCCTATAGAACATGTAACATCCCAAATTTCCTATTTGGAATGTTTTACAATTATAGCTAAGCATCCTATGCATCTGTTTGAATTTGAATGCCATTTGAAGTTTGAGAGAATTTTGAGTTTTGAATTTGAATTTCAAACTTTGGCATGTGGGAATCATTTCAAAAACTAAGCACGATAAATACTTGATCAAAAGTATGAGAGGAGCAAACATGACACTCCAAAAATATCAAAACAATGCCAAAAGATTTGGATTCAAATCTGAAATTTATTTGAATTTGAAAAAATAGATTTTTATAAAGTTTGGATTTTGCCTTTGGAAAAATGTTCAAATGAAAGGAATATTCCCTGATCATTTTGGTATATATATATACCCTATATAAAATATTTATAGATATTGTTTTATTTTGTTTTGTTTTATTTAAAAAATAAAGAAAAACCCCAGGCGCCAGCCAGAACCACCCAGAGCCCGGCCAGTGCCGCACCAGCTTTGGCCCAAGCCAGCCGGCCCACTAGGCCACCAGGCCAGCCAGCCCGGCCAGCCTCCCCTCTTGAAACCCCGAGGCTTCGGCCAGCCTCGCCTCACCCCTCCTCTCTCTCGCTGACCCGTGGGCCCGCCCTCTTCTTCCCCCTCGCCCATAGCGACCTCATGGGAGATCGCGGATCCCGAAGGATCCGGGATCCCGATCCGCCTTGATCGACCCAAGCCGCTTGACCCCAGGCTATAAAGCCGAGCTCGCCGCACCCATTCCCCAGAGACCTCGCTTGCACCCCTCTCCCTCCCGCTCGGCGTCATGGGCCAAGCTCTCACATGCCAAAATCGCCTTGTGGCGCCCTAGTTCCCCGACCAACCCGACCCCACCAAACCACTCCCGTGCTCCCTGCATCTCCCAACGACTCATGGAGCTCACGGCCTTGGAAGCCCAGCGCACTCGCGCGCCGCCCGCCTGCCGTCATGGTCCGTAAGCCACCAGCAACGCCCCCCGTCGATCTCAAATCGGCCTCGATCAAAACCCCGAAGAAATAGGTTTTATTTAGAAAACGGCGGTCCAATCGGTTTATTTTTAGGTTAGGTTTATTTCTTTTAGGCGGTTCGTTTTAGTTAACCCTAGGGCCGTTAGGCTATCTAACATACAGAGCACGATATAGGCCCATTAGGCCTTTTTCTTTTATTTTGATTTTTTCTGTTTTAGCAGAATAGTTTCATTTTCAAAAATTCATATCTTTTATTCTGCTTAATATTTTTGAGTGATTCTTTTTTGTTGGATTGCAAATTTTATGTAGTTTCTGTAGAATATATATTTAGCTATGTTAAAAATAAATAAAATTGCTTTATTTTAGTTTTAGTCAGAATAGTAAATCTGCTATAACTTTAGTTAGAAAAATTATTTTTGCATGATTCCTTTTGCCCCAACTTTATTTTGTCATTGTCAAACCCTAGAAATTAACTTTGGTATTTTAGGGTTAATAAATAATTAGTTTTAAGCAGAATCCTATTAATTCTAATTAATTAGCTAGGTGATGTTTTCCTATTAAATTAATTAGTAAATTAATTTATTTTTAACTTGTGATTAGTTATTCTAGGTTAGTTTCTGTCATTCTAGTAGATGAACTTTTATTTATAATTAATAAAAGTTTTAATTTATTTTCTTAATAGAAATTGGTTTAGGCCTAATATGAGTTTTATAATAGCTTTTTAATTAATTCTTTTTGCTCCTAGTTGCTTAGTGAAACCTTTTACATTAAGTTAACTTAAAAGCATGATTAGGTTATATTAAGGAATTTTTGTTATATAAAAACTATTTTAGTTATTGTTTGGAGTAGGGAAAAACTTTGAATTGGTTTCTTTGAGTTTTCCTTTTGGATTTGGTTTTGGTTGATTTGTTGTGTTATGTTACTTTTGCTATGTTGTGTGATCCTATTGCTTTGTGCTTATTGTGCTATTGTTTGTCTCGGTAGAGTTTAGAGTCTGAAGCTTGCTACTCGACTCTTTAGCTTACAAGGATCATCGGCAAGGCAAGTTTTGATCATGTTATTTCTATACCTATGTTTTGTGCATTAGTAGTTGTCACCACCCCACCATGCATGCAGATAGTGAAATCTTGAAGTCATTAAACTTGAGTAGTATCATGTGGTAGGATGAACCAATCCTTGTTACCATGACCGGGGCGTAGTAGTTATTTTGCTATGCTCGTGAGCGGGATTTGGGATTAGTGAAATTCATAAGCAAGATGTGAGAGTCAATGATGATGACAACCCCATGGACTACAATGATCAAGATGGACTTGGAAAATCACTCTTTGGGTGGAGGGCGGTTGTGGGCACCTGGAGCACCAGTGGTGGCGGGATGCATGGAGAAGCGCCATGACATCTGCGGAAAGCTTCACCCAGCCACAAAGAGAAGGATGGATGCCCCATGACCGGAAGCTTACAATGCAGCCGCAAGCCATTATGGGCTCTGGCTGGGTTGACCCTAGTAGTAATGGCTGGCTGGGCGGTACTACGAGAAGTAGGCGAGCGGTAGGATTGGATGGGTACGGCGGTGGCGGAAGAACTCTTTGGAAGACCTGTTTCATTAGTCCGTCTTCAAACACCATGAAGTGCAAAGACTTTAAAGGAGGAATAATTCTTGCGGGAAAGTGCACAACCCTCTGCAGAGTTAAAGATCTAATCGATTAGCCGTGTCCCGATTCACGGACATTTGAGCCTCTGGAACTTGGAAGTATTGGATATCTCAACACTAAAACTAATGGATTAATTTGTGGGGTTTATGACTTAATAATTTGGGAGCGAGATATTGGTTGGCGGAACCATCTCAATAACTACCAACAATTGTAGTAATTTGCAAGCAAGTCCCTTTGTAGTAGGATAAAATTTGCTTTTAGCAAAATGATGAAACTTAGAGCTCTGACCAAAAATGCATATAGAGTTAGTAACTTTATTATTGTTATTCTTCATGACTTGCCGACTTATTCCAAAAGCTGACCTACATGGCTGCAACCTATTATGTTGCGAGAGATATATTCGATCAAGAGTGAGGCTACGCTCCGCGCTTAGCGATTGCCCTTTGAGTCGGATGGACTCGCTTACCTTCGGCTTCCATGACATTAGTAGTTTATTTCTCATGAGTTGGCCTTGAGCGAATTTATTCCTTGTAATAAAGACTCTATATGAGAATCGTTTAATGATATTCAGGTGTGATTGAACTTTGATTACTTTATCGATGTCTTGTGAGTACCGGCATGATCTTGGGATGAATACAGACACGGAGATTTGACCGATTTTGGGTCGGTCGCTCTGAGAGATGGTATCGAGCACTGCCTGACCGTGGATCGTAACCCCTAGGATCGGAAAGCCATAGCGAGACCATTTACTTTGAACCCTTTTCATTCTATAATTCTTCCTGTTCATCGACTCTTCTCCCTTTGCAACATTCTAGATGGCGCGATTTCACCCGGTTTGCTACGGAGTTACGCGGCCCGATGAGGCGATGCCCTTGGAAGCTGGTCGGATGGTGAAGCGGTGAAGATAGCTCTACCCTCGATCACGGAAACCCACTAATGCACTTCAGCGGACACCGCTCTGAGATTGAAGTGCATATCCGAGGAGAACCTTTGGAGGACACACGGAGCCTATCAACTTTGAGTTCACGAGTTCAAGCTGGATCATCGGAAGGGGCGTGGCGATCTATCGAGCACTTGGAAATCTCAAAGAGATCTGAGGGCGAGCTCGATCACTCGAGACCTCGCCATGGTTTCTCGCGAGGGCAAGGAATGGAGATATCATCCGTACCATTGAGGGCGATTCCACTCTCGTACATCCGGGACTTGGAGTGTCTTCTCGAAGCAGGAGATTCGGACTTCGCCGTAACTTCGAAGACACGGAAGCTTTGTTCATGGCTGGGCGGAGGAGAAAGCCGCCTTGTGAGACTTCCTTGGCCATGAGGAAGAAATCACGGACTTCATGGAGATAGTCGGCGATCTGAAGATGAAGCTTGCGCGATAGAGGAAAAGATGGACTTGGGAGAGGACCTTTACAGTGGAGATGAAGCACCCTCGTGAGCAATGATCAGGATTTGAAGGAGTACCCTGAAGGAAACCCCAGAGAGGCGCCAGCGATAAAGACTTTTAGTCGACCACCATGTTATCTTTTACTTTTTAATCGATCAGTTAGGCGATGTTTTCCTTGATTAGTCATGAGCTTTTGTAATCGAGTTTGAACAATGTTTGAGTGGAATGAATAAATGATTGGTGTGTTATGATTGTGCATTCATATGGGTAGTGTATTCCTCATAGACCATTGTTCTATTCTAAATTTCTCATCCTCCAAAACACGGATGCCTCAGGGGCGTGACCTTTGGTTTCCCTTGAGCTCACCCAGCTGCTCCAACAATGAGAATGCCTGATCAGCTCCTTATTGAGAATCGAGAACAACACGCCAACAATCCACCGCCGCCACCACCTTTGTGGACAACTTGACTCGATTTACGAGGTTGAATCCGCGGTGTTCTCTAGTAGCTTGAGCCGATTGTGGCTGATGATTGGCTCCATAAAATCGGAAAGAGCTAGTCACCGTTGGATGCTGCGATCTTGAGAAGGTGCGCTTTGCTGCACATCAACTGGATGGACCTGCAGCTTCTTGGTGGGAGAATTACACGCCACTTTTCCCATTGGTGCCATCACTTGGGATCAATTCAGCAGGCCTTCGCACGCTCATGTCTCGGTGGAGCCATGAGTGCGAAGAAGCGTGAGTTCCGCAACTTGCGCCCGAGAGGAACCGTCTTGTGTACGATCGTGGATGAATCAACAAGCTCGCTTCGCTATGCCCCGATGATGTGGCCACAGATGCCAAGCGGAGAAGTTCCTTGAGGACTCAATGATGGCTGAGCATGCAGCTTATTGTGGCTACTTTCAACAACTACCGGAGCTGGTAGACAAGGCCACCATTCGGAAGGCAAGCAGCGGCGGATAAGCCATAGCGGAAGTACAGCCGGGGAAGCACAACTCGGGAGCTCGGCGAAGCCCGCTATGCACCATACTCGGGAGGCACACCCATCATAACCATGGAGGTCATAACCATGGAGGAAATGGGAACAACCGCAGCCAGGACAACAAGTCAGGCCATGGCAATGGCAATGGCAATGGTAATGGCAATCAGCACCGTTCTGCCCGGCTCGAAGGATCTGAGCCACATCACACCTTCAAGTGCGGAAGAGCGGGGCACTCATACCGACTGCCGGAGAATAGCGGAGAATGGAAATGGCAATGGAGGCTCGATGAAGAAGCCAAATCCGTTTCCTCGTGCTCGGGTGAACCACATCGGCGTGGAGGGCGTCTATGATCAACCGGAACAACTGTGGTTGGTAAGTTTTATTGAATTCACGTTCAGTTTTGGTTCTCTTTGATTACGGTGCAGCGCATTCATTCATATCAAGGGTAGTTGTGGAAAAATGCGGGTTCGCACTAGAACCCTTAGAAGCCCCCTTGGCGTCGATTCGCGGGAGGAGAAATGATGGCGGTGTAGGCTGTCCGCAACCCTCAACATCGGGAATCATAAATTTCCGTGGACCTCATAGTGTTGGAAACCCGGACCTTGGATGTAATCCTAGGCATGGATTGGTTGTCAAAGTTTGAAGGAACATTGGTGTGCCCGCAAGTCTATTCAGCTCACCACCCGGGCGAGAAGAGGATCAAGTATGTAGCGAGCACAGCCGGATGAAGAATCAAGTGCATTCCCTCACGGGAGTTGTTCGGGAGGAAGTGCCGATGGTGCAAGAATTTCCGATGTGTTCCGGAGGAATTACGAGAATGCCACGGACGGGGACATTGAATTTCTGATTGAGTTATTGCCGGCACAGCCCCAATATCAAGAGACCTTATCGGATGCCACGAATGAGTTGAAAGAGATCAAGGATCAAATAAATGAGTTATTGGAGAAAGGATATATTAGTCCAAGCTCATCACCTTGGGAGCCCAGTTCTTTTGGTAGAGAAGAAGGATGGAAGCTTGAGGATGGTTGTGGATTATCGTGCATTGAGCGAGTAACCATCAAGAACAAGTACCCCTGCCGATGATCAATGACTTGTTTGATCAGCTAGTTGGAGCCAAGGTATTCTCTAAGATCGATCTTGATCGGTATCATCGATTGAAGATCCGTGAAAGGATATACCCAAAACAGCATTCACCACGGTATGGTTTATATGAGTATACCGTCATGTCATTTGGATTGACTAATGCTCCTGCATACTTCATGAATTTGATGAACAAGGTGTTCATGGAATATCTGGACAAGTTTGTCGTGGTGTTCATCGATGATATATTGATATTCTCCAAGAAGCGAGGAAGAGCATAAGGAGCATTTGCGTCTAGTTACGGAGAAACTTGAGAACATCAGTTGTATGCCAAGTTCAGCAAATGTGAATTTTGGTTGAAGGAAGTTGGATTCCTCGGACATGTTATTTCAGGAGAAGGAATAGCAGTTGATCCGCCAAGGTTGAATCGATCACCGATTGGCGATTGCCCACCTCGATCAAGGAGATCCGTAGTTTTCTCGGACTCGCGAGGATATTATCGGAGGTTCATTGAGAACTTCTCGAAGATTGCCAAGCCCATGACTGAACTGTTGAAGAAGGAAGCCAAGTATGTTTGGACGAGGAATGTGAAGCCAGTTTCAGGAATTGAAAAGCGGTTGGTCACGCTCTAGTGTTGATTTTGCGGACATACACAAGGAATACCAGGTTTATTGTGGCGCTTCTCGTCAAGGACTCGGAGGAGTATTGATGCAGGAAGGTAAGGTTGTAGCTTATGCCTCCGGACAGCTCGGCCTCATGAGATGAATTATGCCACGCATGATTTGGAGTTAGCGGTTGTAGTGCATGCACTCAAGACACAGAGACATTTCCTCGCCGGAAACCGTTGTGATGTCTACAGATCACAAGAGTTTGAAGTATATCTTCACGCGAAGAATTAAACCTCAAGCGAGAGGAGATGGCTAGAGTTGATAAAGGACTACGACATGAGACTGCATTACCACCCGGTAAAGCTAATGTTGTAGCAGATGCTTTGAGCCGTAAGAGTTATGTGAATACTCTTACAAGCGGAGGATTACCCGGGGAGTTAGTCGGCGACCTCGGAGATCTCCGGTGGAGATAGTTCCGAAAGGTTTTGTTGCAACTCTGGAAGTTCAGTCCACCTTGACCGAAAGGATTCGTGAAGCCCAGAAGTCGGACAAGGAAATCGATGAGATAAAGCAAAAGATGGAGGAAGGAAAAGCTAAAGGATTCCGTAAGGATGAACACGGAACTATATGGTTTGAGGATCGTATTTATGTGCCCAATGATCCGAGCTCGGGAAGCTAATTCTTGAGGCTCATGATTCACCGTACTCGATTCATCCGGCAACACCAAGATGTACTGGATTTGAAGCAAAGTTTACGGTGGGCGGTATGAAGAAGGACATTGCGATGCGTAGCGATATCGATGTTTGCCAGCGTGTAAAGGCGAACATCGAAGCCAGCGAGGTTACTTCAACCTTTGCGATTCCGATTGGAAATGGGAGAAACTTGGTATGGATTTCATCACGGGATTACCGGGACCCGTTCGGTTATGATTCTATCTGGGTAGTAGTTGATCGCTTGACCAAGGTAGCTCACTTCATTCCGTGAAGACTACCTATACCGATGCCAAGTTGGCCAAGATATACATGACCAGGATCGTATATGCGCATGGAGTTCGAGGAAAATCGTGTCGGATAGAGGCATGATTTACCTCAAAGTTTTGGAAGCGGTTGCATGAAACTTTGGAGTGCGAGGCTGGAATTCAGCAGACTTTTCATCCATGAGACAGATGGGCAGACCGAGAGAGTCAATCAGATTACGGAAGACATGTTGAGAGCTTGTGTGCTAGACTATGGGTCTAGCTGGGATGATAATTTGCCATCTGTGAGTTCTCATACAACAACGATTATCAATCCGGTTTGAAGATGGCCCTTCGAAGCTCTATACGGAAGGAGTGCGAACACCATTCTTTGTGGGATAATGTTGGAGATCGATCATTTTGGTTCCGATCTTATCAAGGATTCGAAGAGAAAGTCAAGCTGATTGAGACAGGCTCAAGATAGCACGATCGTGACGAGAAGATTTACGCCGACGATAAAGCGCAAGGAAGTGACTTACGAAGTGGGAGACCGAGCATACCTTCGTGTGTCACCACCCGTGGAATCAAGAGGTTTGGAGTCAAGGAAAATTAGCACCCGATTCATTGGCCCTACAAAATCCTCGAGCGTCGTGGAGAAGTTGCATACAAGTTGGAATTGCGGAAGGATTGTCCGGAGTTCATGATGTCTTCCATGTTTCTCGGTGAAGAAGTGTCATGCCGACATGGCGATGTTCCGTTGAGAGACACAGTGCCCCTAGAGGCCATACTGACAGCGGTGATCGACTTACAAGGAGAAACCGTCCGAATTCTCGAGACTGCAAGCGAGTCACCGCAGCAAGGTCATCAAATTTTGCAAGGTTTGTGGAGTCACCACACCGAGGAAGAAGCCACACAGGAGCGAAGAAGATCTTCTTGAGACCATCCGCACCTATTTGCTAGCCAACCCGAATCTCGAGGTGAGATTCATCTTAAAATGGGTAGGTTTGTAACATCCCAAATTTCCTATTTGGAATGTTTTACAATTATAGCTAAGCATCCTATGCATCTGTTTGAATTTGAATGCCATTTGAAGTTTCAAAGAATTTTGAGTTTTGAATTTGAATTTCAAACTTTGGCATGTGGGAATCATTTCAAAAACTAAGCTGATAAATACTTGATCAAAAGTATGAGAGGAGCAAACATGACACTCCAAAAATATCAGGAAACAATGCCAAAAGATTTGGATTCAAATCTGAAATTTATTTGAATTTGAAAAAAATAGATTTTTATGAAGTTTGGATTTTCCTTTGGAAAAATGTTCAAATGAAAGGAATATTCCCTGATCATTTTGGTATATATATACCCTATATAAAATATTTATAGATATTGTTTTATTTTGTTTTTGTTTTATTTAAAAAATAAAAAAAACCCCAGGCGCTTGACCAGACCACTAAGCCCGGCCAGTGCCCCGCCTTTGGCCCAAGCCAACCCAGTAGCCTACAATAGCCAGGCCAGCCCGGCGCCCGGCCTCCCCTCGCCTCGAAACCCCGGGCCAGATCGGCCGCTCGCCTCGCCTCCCTCTCTCTCGCTGACCCGTGGGCCCGCCCTCTTCTTCCCCCTCGCCATGCATAGCGACCTCGCCTGGGAGATCGCGGATCCGAAGGATCCAGGATCCCGATCCTTGATCGACCCCGCCGCCATGACCCCAGGCTATAAAAGCCGAGCTCGCGCGCCCCATTCCCCCGAGACCTCGCCGCACCCCTCTCCTCCCGCTCGGCGTCGCGGGCAGAAGCTCTCCCGCCGCCAAAATCGCGCCGCCGCGCCCTAGTTCCCCCGACCAACCCGACCCACCAAACCACTCCCGTGCTCCCTGCATCTCCCAGACGACTCATGGGAGCTCACTGGCCTTGGAAGCCCAGCGCCTCTGCCGCCGCCGCCCGCCGTCATGAGTCGGTAAGCCACCAACGCCCCCCCTCCCGTCAGATCTCAAATCGCGGCCTCGATTAAAACCCCAGAAGAATAGGTTTTATTTAGAAAACCGGCGGTCCAATCGGTTTATTTTTAGGTTAGGTTTATTTCTTTTAGGCGGTTCGTTTTAGTTAACCCTAGGGCCGTTAGGCTATCTAACATACAGAGACGCGATATAGGCCCATTAGGCCTTTTTCTTTTATTTTGATTTTTTCTGTTTTAGCGAGAATAGTTTCATTTTCAAAAATTCATATCTTTTATTCTGCTTAATATTTTGAGTGATTCTTTTTTGTTGGATTGCAAATTTTATGTAGTTTCTGTAGAATATATATTTAGCTATGTTAAAAATAAATAAAATTGCTTTATTTTAGTTTTAGTCAGAATAGTAAATCTGCTATAACTTTAGTTAGAAAAATTATTTTTGCATGATTCCTTTTGCCCCAACTTTATTTTGTCATTGTCAAACCCTAGAAATTAACTTTGGTATTTTAGGGTTAATAAATAATTAGTTTTAAGCAGAATCCTATTAATTCTAATTAATTAGCTAGGTGATGTTTTCCTATTAAATTAATTAGTAAATTAATTTATTTTAACTTGTGATTAGTTATTCTAGGTTAGTTTCTGTCATTCTAGTAGATGAACTTTTATTTATAATTAATAAAAGTTTTAATTTATTTTCTTAATAGAAATTGGTTTAGGCCTAATATGAGTTTTATAATAGCTTTTAATTAATTCTTTTTGCTCCTAGTTGCTTAGTGAAACCTTTTCTGTTAAGTTAACTTAAAAGCATGATTAGGTTATATTAAGGAATTTTTGTTATATAAAAACTATTTTAGTTATTGTTTGGAGTAGGGAAAAACTTTGAATTGGTTTCTTTGAGTTTTCCTTTTGGATTTGGTTTTGGTTGATTTGTTGTGTTATGTTACTTTTGCTATGTTGTGTGATCCTATTGCTTTGTGCTTATTGTGCTATTGTTTGTCTCGGTAGAGTTTAGGAGTCTTGAAGCTTGCTACTCGACTCTTTAGCTTACAAGGATCATCAGCAAGGCAAGTTTTGATCATGTTATTTCTATACCTATGTTTTGTGCATTAGTAGTTGTCACCACCCACCATGCATGCAGTAGTGAAATCTTGAAGTCATTAAACTTGAGTAGTATCATGTGGTAGGATGAACCAATCCCTTGTTACCATGACCGGGGCGTAGTAGTTATTTTGCTATGCTCGTAGAGCGGGATTTGGGATGAGTGAAATTCATAAGCAAGATGTGAGAGTCAATGATGATGACAACCCCATGGACTACAATGATCAAGATGGACTTGGAAAATCACTCTTGGGTGGAGGGCGGTTGGCGGGCACCTGGAGCACCAGTGGTGGCGGGATGCATGGAGAAGCGCCATGACATCCTGTGAGCTTCACCCAGCCACAAAGAGAGGATGGGTGCCCCATGACCGGAAGCTTACATGCAGCCGCAAGCCATTATGGGCTCTGGCTGGGTTGACCCTAGTAGTGGCGCTGGCTGGGCGGTACTCACGAGTAGAGCGAGCGGTAGGATTGGATGGGTACGGCGGTGGCGGAAGAACTCTTTGGAAGACCACTGTTTCATTCGTCCGTCTTCAAACACCATGAAGTGCAAAGACTTTAAAGGAGGAATGATTCTTGCGGGGAAAGTCGCAACCCTCTGCAGAGTTAAAGATCTAATCGATTAGCCGTGTCCCCGATTCACGGACATTTGAGCCTCTGGAACTTGGAAGTATTAGGATATCTCAACACTAAAACTAATGGATTAATTTGTGGGGTTTATGACTTAATAATTTGGGAGCGAGATATTGGTTGGCGGAACCATCTCAATAACTACCAACAATTGTAGTAGTTTGCAAGCAAGTCCTTTGTAGTAGGATAAAATTTGCTTTTACAAAATGATGAAACTTAGAGCTCTACAGCCAAAAATGCATATAGAGTTAGTAACTTTATTATTGTTATTCTTCATGACTTGCCACTTATTCCAAAAGCTGACCTACATGGCTGCAGCGTATTATGTTGCGAGATATATTCGATCGGGAGTGAGGCTACGCTCAGCGCTTGGCGATTGCCCTTTGAGTCGGATGGACTCGCTTACCTTGACGCTTCCGCAGACATTAGTAGTTTATTTCTCATGAGTTGGCCTTGAGCGAATTTATTCCTTGTAATAAAGACTCTATATGAGAATCGTTTAATGATATTCAGGTGTGATTGAACTTTGATTACTTTATCGATGTCTTGTGAGTACCGGCATGATCTTGGGATGAATACGGAGAGACGAGAGATTTGACCGATTTTGGGTCAGGTCGCTACAAACTGCATATAAGAATCCTATGGGTATGTCTCCGTATAAAATGGTTTACGGAAAAGCATGTCACTTACCTCTCGAATTAGAACATAAGGCATATTGGGCTATTAAAGAGCTCAACTATGATTTCAAACTTGCCGGTGAGAAGAGGTTATTTGATATTAGCTCACTTGATGAATGGAGAACCCAAGCTTATGAAAATGCCAAGTTGTTTAAAGAAAAAGTTAAAAGATGGCATGACAAAAGGATACAAAAGCGTGAGTTTAATGTAGGTGATTATGTATTGCTATACAACTCTCGTTTAAGATTTTTTGCAGGAAAACTTCTCTCCAAGTGGGAAGGTCCCTATGTTATCGAGGAGGTCTATCGTTCCAGTGCCACAAAAATCAACAACTTCGAAGGCACAAATCCGAAAGTGGTAAACGGTCAAAGAATCAAACACTATATCTCAGGTAATCCTATAAATGTTGAAACTAATATTATTGAAACCGTAACCCGGAGGAATACATAAGGGACACTTTCGAGCGTTCGGACTCGAAAAGGAATAGGTATGTGTTACGGTTAGTAAACCGACTCCAAAACAAATTCTAAGGCAATATTTCTCCATTTTGGAATATTTAGAAAAATAGAAAAATAAGTAGCAGTCCGGGGAGGACACGAGGCCTCCACGAGGGTGGAGGGCGCGCCCTACCCCCCTGGGCACGCCCCCTACCTCGTGAGCACCTCGTGTGCCCTCCAGACTCCGTTTTCTTGCAG
>JAHIAM010002857.1:0-20833 GCA_021605205.1 Aegilops longissima
CTCCTCGGTCCCTTGGAATCTTGAGGCATCGTTGTTGAAGCGCGGATTTCTGGGGTCTCTCTCTCTGCTTGATCGGCATCTCCGCGGGGGCGGTCGCAGTGCCTTGGAAGTTGGCGATGGGTGCGCATCTCGGAGGAGATCGTGCCGAGGGCCAGGTTCGAGGAGCAGTGCGGGCAGCGTCCTTGGCGCCATGAAACCATTTATCCATGACCTTCTCATCCCGATGGCGGCTTGATGCCCGCGTGAAGCTGAAGGAACTCTGCGGATCGGCGGTGCGTCGTGCGGAGGAGGTCGGCTTGAACTTGCCGGGCCATGCGATGCTGCATAGCTTCGGTGGTGAAAGGGCGGCGTCTGATTATACAGGGAGGCCTTTGGTGGAGGCTTGATCTTGCGGGTCCCGTCTTGCGGCTGGGAAGCAGCAGAGTCCGTCTTTGGAGCGGGGCCGTCGTGGCGGCGGGCGGGGAGCACTCGGGGCTTCTTGGAATGAGGACCTCTTGGAAGCTCTGCTCTTCCTGCTGGTGCGAACGGATGGGTTCCGCCAGGGCCCGCAGCCTTGGGGCCAGGCGCCTTCTTGAGGGGGCGGTTGGGCCCGGAGCTTCATCGCATCTGAAAGTAGCGGTGCGGTGAGAGAAGGCCGAGGCCCCAGCCGTGAGCAGCTTCAGCGAGTCGAGCCCTCCTTGTAACGTCATCGGCCGAAGGTGCGCAGGAGCTTGTTTGCCTGATGGCGGGCTCGAGCCTCCTGGTATGAGCGTCTTGGAACGAAAGAACCAGTGGGCGGCGAAGGAAGGCGTGCGGCCGTCTCGCCTCACGGATGGATCTTTGGGATGACACTGCTACTCGTTCCCCGGGCGGTGGCGGCGTTGGGCGGCGGCGAGGAGCAGTGGGGCGGCGTGACGAGGCCATCGGCGGCAGTGGCGGCGACCAGGCCTTCGGCGGGCTCGACAGCGTCGACATGGATCGGCGGCGAAGAGCGAAGCGGCGGAGCGGTTCGGTCACCTACAGCCGCCAAATGTCGGTTTGGTTTCCAGCAGACCCTCTAGGTTCGAACTACAGGGGTGCGGAGATCTCACCTCAACCTACCTACACCTCGTGCCTCCAAAAGATCTAAACTACAAAAAGAGCAACACAAGGGACACAAGATTTATCTGGTTGGGCCACCATTGTGGTGTAATACCCTACTCAGTGTGGTGTGGTGGATTGCCTCGGGGCACATGATGAACAATACAAGGAAAAACAGCCTCATGGTCTGTTCTTGGCGGTCTGCGAACTGCTAAGGGAGTTCAATCGCTTCTCTCTCTCTCTTTCTTACCCTCTTTACGATTCGATCCGGCCTCCCCCTACCCTGTGGGTGGCTAGTCCTATTTATAGGCGAGGCCTGGGCCTCTTCCCAAATATTGAGCGGAAGGCGCCAACAATTGGCCATTTGAAGGGAACATCTAGTAACTTATCGACTAAAGTGGTCCTCGCCTGCCAAAGGCTCAGCGATGGCCTGGCTTGGGCTCCTGATGACCTCCTTCCTGTCGTTCAGCTGGTCTTGGTCTTGTTGCACGAAATGGTTGCCTTTGTGATGCTCTCTCCTCGCTTGCCTCCTTTGCCAAAGGAAAATGAGGATCTTCTTGGTGGCGCCCTTGCCCTGGTCATCATGGCTTGCGTCATGGGCACCTCGTGAGTACCCGCCTTGATCTCTCCGCCTCCTCGTGAGCCAGCTGATGAGGCCGTGCACGAAAGCTTCTGTCATCCGCCCGGAATGGCCCCTCGCGAGTCTTGAGCTTGTCTTGATGAAGATGGGCGTCTTGGGCCACCTTGAAACCACGCCGCGGGCGGCGAGCAAGTCGGTACCCGTTCCCGAAGACCGCGATCATATTCATCTACCCCCAGGAACTGTTCATCAAACCCCCAACAATGCTCCTTTGTTCATCCGGAGAGCATCGATCGGCCGTTAGCGGTAGTAGCGAAGGAATATTTCGATCGGGTTTAGTTAACAGCCATCGTCGATCGCTTCGGGTTGATGGCGTGTAGCCTCGATTGCAATGGCTCGGGTTTAGTGGCGAGCGCCTCGCTCGAATTCGATTGAGAACACCTCGCACCCACACATACGTTCGAGAGAAATGTGCATCGCTGCCCGACCACCCCAGCAGGAACCCTCGATATTTTCCTGCCTCGCTTCTACCATGGTTTTTGTCATGGGCCGGCCCAAATAAAGGCATGTAATTGCGTCTCCCGACCGCCAGGACAAAAAGCCCATTTTACTTCATGATTTTTTTCATAAGAGGAGCCCACCCATCAGTGATCTTGGTTTTATCACAATGTCGTCATAGAAGTTCATAACATACAGAAAAATTCGTTCGGCCCAAAATGTCACGGATGTGTCTTTTTTTTTGTCGGTTCAACAACCGTCGCCATGACCTCATGGGGTGCAGCGATGGTGGGGCTAAGGCTCTGCGTGCCCGGCTCGAGTTCGACGGTTGCTAGATGCTCTGCCAGCTTTGATGGGGATGGAGGTGACCCCAGACACTCAAAAACAGCATAAATAGGATGTTGCGAGGCTTCGAGATGAGATAGCTCAGTCCAAGTAGGAACTGGCAGCTGAGAACGCTAGGATGGCCACGGAGCAAGCTGCTTTGGGCCTTCGAGCACGGGTTCATGCAAACTCTTTCCGCACCTTGGATCAAAACTGTTGATGTTAAGGAGCAGGGGTCCCAGACTTGCACTGGCCTGCGGCGTGGCTCAAGTGGTGGGGTCTGGCCCATCTTCATCAACACAAGACTCAAGACCCTTGCGAGGCCAAGCCTCATGAGGCGGAGGCTAAGAGCTTCCTCAGGCGGCCTCGCCGAGAGGCTCATGAGGCCCAGAGATCAAGCGGGTACCTCGCGAGGTGCTCGTGGCCAAGCCATGCATCGAGGCCAGGTGGGCGCGAGGCGGCGCCCGGCCTGCGTGGTTCCTTGTTTCCTCTTTGGTGCAAAGGGACAACAGGACGTGGAGTCCGAGGGCATCGAGGCAAGGTTGCCATTTCGGTTTGGAGACCAAGACCAGGAACGCAGCGGATGGAGGTCACCGTGGAGCCCAAGGCAGGCGTCATCGCGGTGCTTTGGCAGCCGAAGACCAACTTTAGTCAGGATAACTTGTACTAGATTTTCCCCTTGAAATGGCGTTGTTGGCGCCCTTCCTGCTCAATATTTGGGGAGGGCCCGGGCCTCTATAAATAACTAGCCACCCATTAGATGGGATCGAGACTTTGGAAGCCTAGCCCGGAGGGTCGCTACCCAAAAGGTTCATCCCCAGCCAAAACACCTCTGTGGGCGTTTCCCCCTTGTACTATTCATCATACCCAGGTCCACCACCCACCCTGGGTGGGTATTACCCTGGGTGGCCCAACATCCGTGTCCCTTGTGTTTTCATCGTTTTAAAAGATCTCACGGCGAAGGGCGTAGATCTGGGGAAATCTTTATGCCGTGTTGAACAAGGTCAACAACATCGATTTGGCGCGCCCGGTAGGGTCGCCGGAATCTTCTTTCCGCTATTCCCTTGTCTTCGTCATTCCCGGCTGGCCCGCGGGCTGCGCCCGGCTCGGGCCTCGCCGCCGCGTCGCCCAAAGGCGCCCGTTGGCGGTCGTTCCGTCGCCTGCTGCCGCGCCGCCCACCGTCCGGCGAAACGGCAACATCCTCCTCTCATCCATCATGCGGGGAAAGGCTGCACCGCCACCCCGCCGCGGACTCCGGAGTTTCGTCGCCTCGCGCCCCACAGACTCCGCCGGTGCTCCTCAGCGAGCCTCACCGTCCGTCGGCGACCTCTCGGGCGGCTCGCCCGCATCACCGAGCCGGGCGCGAGGCTCCCTTGCCATCCCTCTCCCCCTGCCCTCCATCCTGGCGGGGGCGTGGATGGGGAGGTTCCGCCCTCCTCTGGGCCCCCGCTCCAGGTTGCGGCCCGGATGAGACCCCGCATCCGGTGCGGCCGAAAGGCCCAAAGATCCCCGTCCCCAAAGGGTGTCCATGCTCCAGCACGTGGCGTGGCCGCATCCTGTTGCCCAAAACCCGCCTCCCAGCGGGAAATCTCGAGCAAGCCCGCTCGGAAGGCTTGGTAGCCCCGTTTGGCCCTTACCCCGAGCTGCCGGTTCCTGGCGGCAAGTTCAAGCGCTCCCCCCCTGGCCCCTTTCCCAATCCCGAAATTCCTCGCTCTGGTGGATCCCCCAGCAGGCGAAAAGATCGGGGTGGTTTCCCATGGTGCTCAAGGGGGCCCACCCTCTGAACCTCGCTCTGGCATGATCTCCTCCGGGAAATCGCCGATTTTCCCAACCGGGAAACTCGCGACCGTCCGGCCGTGGGTGACTTCGCGCATCAGCGCACAAGACCGAAGTACATCCGGGTTCAAGCCCGCCTCAAGATCCCCAAGGTGGGGGAGGCCATCATTTCGGCGTTCTTGATGGTGTTCGTGGCGTCATGATGAAGGAGGGGGCAATCCATGAAATATGTGCATGTCTGCGGTTGTTCAAACGGCGACCAAGTGCCTGAGGGGGAAAGGCGCCTCCCTTCTCGACTCCCAGGACCTAAAGAAAAAGCCAAGGCCAAGGATGTGGGCAAAGGGGCAGCTGTACTGTTTGGGCGGACACCGCCAGGGTTGGGTCATTCAAGGTGTCGCCCTCGTCGGCTATATCCCCGTGTTGAACCACGACTTGAATAACCATTGAAAGCAATTTAAATGGGTAATCTTACACAACCATGTAATACATAAGGAAAAGAGATACATAGTTCGTCCCACTTCACAAATACATAATTAAACATCCATCATTGATTACACTCAAGGTGGGCAAAATAAAAAAACCCCCAAATGCTGAATTGTAAGAAGGGAAAAAGACACATAAGTGCCCGTTCTCGTGAACTCCTTGAGCTCGGTTGCTCACTGGCATTCGGCTGCAACGTTTTGGTGAACGTAGTCCCAAGGCTACAATCTCACCCGAGATCAGACTAAAGCTTATGGGGGACGAGTTGTGAGGGTGGGCTGCAACAAGCGACTAGCATATTGGTGGCTACATTCAAAAGGGAGAAGAAGCAAACCGGTCTTTCGTAGCGATCAAGTGATCTGAACTACTTCGTCAAACATTACTCCAACACCGTGTTTGTTTGGGGGTAGTAATTTCAAAAAATTTCCTGATCCGCAAGACCATGGTGATGGCATAGGAGAGGGAGAGTGTCGTCCCGTACCCTGAACCCGGCAGGCGTTATAACAAAGGGTTGATGTGTTCGTCTTCCGATCCGACCGATCCAAGCACGAGCGTCACGGCACCTCCGAGTTACGCACCGTTCAGCTCGATGGCGATCCCGGACTCGATCCGCAAAGTGCGGGGATGAGTTCGCGACCCGGGTGGTGGGATGGATGCTCCACCGGCGGGGCCCCTAATCGCGATATGACTTCTCGGCGCGGGCCGCCTAAGCTCATGACGATATGACGAAGTGGAATATGGTGGAAGGGGCACCCCTTGCGGCTAAGGAAAGATCCGTAGATCAACTTGTGTTGGGTGCCCCCTGCCCCGTATATAAAAGAGACCAAGGGGGTGGCGGCCAAGGGGGCGCGCAAGGGTCTACTCCCTCCGGGAGTAGAGATTCCCCCAATCCTAGTTGGATTAGGTTGGGAGGGAAAGAGAGAGAGAGAGAGGGCCGGCGCCACTACTAGTCCTAATAGGACTAGGGGAAGGAAGCAGCGACCACCTAGAGCTGCCCTTCTCCTTTCCTCCAAGGCTCACTATGGGCCCATGTAGTTCCGGGGGTTCCGGTAGCCTCCGGTACTCCGATAAATTCCGTTTTCACTCGGAACCTTTCCGATGTCAAATGAGGCTTCCAATATATCAATCTTTATGTCTCGACCATTTGAGACTCCTCGTCATATCCGTGATCACATCCGGGACTCGAACAACCGGTGCATCAATACTTATAAACTCAATAATGGTATCGCCGAAGCGTTAAGCGTGCGGACCTCACGAGTTCGAGAACTATGGACATGACCTAGAACCATTCTCGGTCAATAACCAATAAGCGGAACCTGGATGCCCATATTGGTTCCTACATATTCTCTGACGATCTTTATCGGTCAAACCGCTTATGCGACATACGTTGTTCCCTTTGTCATCGGTATGTTACTTACCGAGATTGATCGTCGGTATCAATACCTAGTTCAATTTAGATTACCAGTAAATCTCTTTACTCGTTCCGTAATACATCATCTCACAACTAACTCATTGGTTGTAATGCTTACCAAGGCTTAAGTGATGTGTATTGCCGAGAAGGCCTAGAGATACCTCTCCGACGGTCGGAGTGACAAAACCTAATAATCTCGAAATCGCCAACCCAACAAGTACCTTTGGAGACACCTGTAGTACTCCTTTATAATCACCCAGATTCACGTTGTGGCGTTTGGTAGTACCCAAGTGTTCCTCCGGTAGCAGGAGTTGCATAATCTCATAGTTATAGGAACATGTATGGGCCATGAAGAAAAAGCATTAACATACTAAGCGATCAAGTGTTGAAAGCTAACGGAATGGGTCATGTCAATCAGATCATTCAAGTAATGATGTGACCTTGTTAATCAAATAACAACTCCTTGTTCATGGTTAGGAAACATAACCATCTTTGATTAACAAACTAGTCAATCAGAGGCATACTAGTGACATACTGTTTTGTCTATATATTCACACATGTATTATGTTTCCAGTTAATACAATTCTAGCATGAATAATAAACATTTTATCATGGTATAAGGAAATAAATAATAACTTTATTATTGCCTCTAGGGCATATTTCCTTGAGTCTCCACACTTGCACTAGAGTCAATAATCTGAATTACAAAGTAATGATTCTAACACCCATGGAGTCTTGGTCTTGATCATGTTTTGCTTTCGTGGAAGGAAGCTTAGTCAGCAGATCGCAACATTCAGATCTGTATATATTTTGCAAATCTCTATGTCTCCCACTTGGACTTGGTCGAATGGAATTAAGCGTCTCTTGATATGCTTGGTCCTCTTGTGAAATCTGGATTCCTTTGCCAAGCAATTGCACCGATATTGTCACGGAAGATCTTCATCGGTCCCGATGCACTAGGTATGACACCTAGATACGAAATGAACTCTTTCATCGAGACTCCTTCATTTGCTGCTACGAAGCAGCTATGTACCTCCGCTTCACATAGATCCCGCCGACGCTTTGTTTAGAGCTGCACCAACTGACAGCTCCACCGTTTAATAAAAACACGTATCCGGTTTTGCGATTTAGAATCGTGGGATCGGTGTCAAAAGCTTACATCGGCGTAGCCATTTCGACTAGCTCTTTGTCACCTCCATATCGAGAAACATATCCTTAGTCCTTTTGGGTATTTCAGGATGTTCTTGACCGGCTGTCGGTGATCCACTCCTGGATTACTTTGGTACCTTCCTGCCAAGCTTACAGCTAAGCATCGTCGGGTCTGTACACAGCATTGCATACATGATAGAGCCTATGAAACGAGCATAGAGACATCTTTCATTTTCTCTCTATCTTACTGCTTGTGGGGCATTGAGTCGACTCAATCTTACACCTTGTGTACAGGTAAAAACCTTTCTTTGCCTGATCCATTTTGAACTTTTCAAAACTTTATCAAGGTATGTGCTTTGTGAAAGTCAATTAAGCGTCTTGATCTATCTCTATAGATCTTGATGCCCCAATATATAACAACTTCACGAGGTCTTTCATTGAAAAACTTTTATTCAAGTATCCTTTTATGCTATCCGAATTTCTATATCATTTCCAATCAATAATATATCGTCCACATATAATATTAGAAATGCTTCTGAGGCTCCACTCACTTTCTTGTAAATCTGAGGCTTCTCCAAAGTCTCATATAAACCCATGTCTTTGATCACACTATCAAAGCGTTTATTCAACTCGAGGAAGGCACGCAGACCATAAATTGATCGCTGGAGCTTGCACACTTTGTTAGTACCCTTTGGATCGACAAAACCTTCTGGTTGCATCATATACAACTCTTCTTCTAGAAATCCATTCAAGAATGCAGTTTTACATCCATTTGCCAAATTTCATAATCATAAAATCGGAATTACTAACATGATTCGGACAGACTTAAGCATCTTCACTGGTGAGAAAGTCTCGCCGTAGTCAACCCCTTGAACTTGTGAAAACCTTTACTTACAAAGTCGAGCTTTGTGACAGTTATATTACCATCAGCGTCGATCTTCTTCTTAAAGATCCATTTTATTTTCAATGGCTTGCCGATCATCCAGCAAGTCAACCAAAGTCCATACTTTGTTCTCATACATGGATCCCATCTCAGATTTCATGGCTTCCGGCCATTTTGCGAATCTGGGCTCACCATCGCTTCTTCATAGTTTGTAGGTTCGCCATGGTCCAGTAACATGACTTCCAAATAGGATTACGTACCACTCACAGATGCGTATTTTACTCTGGTTGACCTCACGAGGATTCGAGTGTGACTCTAACTGACTTCATGATCATCATCATTAGTTTCTTCACTAATTGGTGTAGTTGTCCAGAGAACCATTTCTTGTGATGAACTACTTTCCAATAAGGGAGCAGATATAATTATCTCATCAAGTTCTACTTTCCTACCTCACTTCTTTCGAGAAAACTCCTTCTCTAGAAAGGATCCGAATTAACAACGAAAATCTTGGCCTTGGATCTGTGATAGAAGGTCTACCATGATCTCCTTTGGGTATCCTATGAAGACACATTTTTCCGATTTGGGTCGAGCTTATCTGGTTGAAGTTTCTTTACATACCATCGCCATGACCCCAAACTTTAAAAGCGACAACTTTGGTTTCTTGCCAAACCACGAGTTCATAAAAGGCGTCGTCTCAAGCAGTTTGTGATTATGTCCTATTTAGCGTCAATCACGTATCTCTAAAGCATAACCCCAAAGCGATAGCGTAAATCGGAAATGGGTATCATAGATCGCACCATATCTAGTAAAGTGCGATTCTGACGTTCGGACACACCATTTTCTCTGTGGTGTTCGGGTGGCGTGAAGATACGAAACTATTCCACATTGTTTCAAATATAAACCAAACTCATAACAATTATTCTCCTCCACGATCAGATCGTAGAAACTTTATTTTCTTGATACGATGATTTTCCACTTCACTCTGAAATTCTTTGAACTTTTCAAATGTTTCAGATTTGTGTTTCATTAAGTAGATATACCCATATCTGCTCAAATCATACTGTGAAGGTGAGAAAATAACGATACATGGCGTGCCTCAACATTCATTGGACCACACATCAGTATGTATGATTTCCAACAAATCAGTTCTTTCGCTCCATAGTTCAGGAAGCAGAGCGTTTTAGTCATCTTGCCCATGAGTGAGCAGTTCGCAATTACATAAGTGATTCATAATCAAGTGATTCCAGAAGCCCATCGGTATGGAGTTTCTTCATGCGTTTTACCGATATGACCTAAGCGGCGGTGCCACAAATAAGTTGCACTATCATTATCAACTCTGCATCTTTTGGCTTCAACATTATGAATATGTTGTATCACTACTATCGAGATTCAACAAGAATAGACCATTCTTCAAGGGTGCATGACCATAAAAGATATTACTCATATAAATAGAACAACCATTATTCTCTGATTTAAATGAATAACCGTCTGCATTAAACAAGATCCAGGATATAATGTTCATGCTCAGCGCTGGCACCAAATAACAATTATTTGGGTCTAAAAACTAATCCCGAAGGTAGATGTAGAGGTAGTGGCGTGCCGACCGCGATCACATTGACTTTGGAACCATTTCAACGCGCATCGTCACCTTCGTCCATTGCCAATCTTAATAAAAGTAGTTCTGTTTGAGTTGCAAATATTATGCGAACCAGTATCAAATACCGGTACTCTGCGAGTATTAGTAAGGTACATCAATAACATGTATATATACATATACCTTTGATCACCTTGCCATCCTTCTTATCCGCCAAATACTTGGGCAGTTCCGCTTCCGTGTCGGTTTGCTTGCGGTAAAACACTCGGTTTAGGCTTAGGTCCAGACTTGGGTTTCTTCTTTGACAGCAACTTTCTTGCGTTTTTTGATTTCCTTCTTCTTCCCTTTGCCCTTTTCTTGAAACTAGTGGTCTTGTTGACCATCAACACTTGATGCTCTTTCTTGATTTCTACCTCCGCTTTTAGCATGCGAAAGCTCGGAATTGTCTTAGTCATCCCTTGCATATTATAGTTCATCCGAAGCTCTTGTAGCTTGGTGGCGTGATTAGAATTACAATGACACTATCATCGAAATTAACTCCCGTGAATTAAGTGATTGTTATACCGGACATTTTGAGTATGTCTTGGAACTATTCTCCTCCATCTTGCAGCTATAGAACTTATTGGAACTTCATATCTCTCAATCCGGGCATTTGCTTGAAATATTAACTTCAACTCTGGAACATCTCATTGCTCCATCGTTCAAAACGTCGTTGAAGACCGGTTCTAAGCCGTAAAGCATGGCCCGAACTATTAGTAGTCATCACTTTGCTTTGCGGGTTCAAACCCGGCTGCATCTCAAAGGCCACAGGGGTGCTTCGGGGCGTAATTTTCGTGCAGCAATGAGGATAATCCTCAAATTCGGACCCGTCCGTGTAATTCTACCATCATCTTTCAACTTTGCTTTCTCAAGGAGCATTAAAATTCAACAACAACGAGCCATCTATCTGTAAACATAGACAAGCAAAATACTATGGTACTAAGTTCATGATAAATTTAAGTTTAATTAATCATATTAAAAACTCCCCAGACATCTCTCTAGTCATCTAAGTGATTCGTGATCCAAATCAACTAAACCATGTCCGATCATCACGTGAGATGGAGTAGTTTCAATGGTGAACATCACTATGTTGATCATATCTACTATATGATTCACGTCGACCTTCGGTCTCCGTGTTCAGGCCATATCTTTATATGCTAGGCCGTCAAGTTTAACCTGAGTATTCCGTGCCTTTTTCACCGTTGTATTTGAGCGTGACCTATCACCCGATCATCCGTGGTGTCTCCCGAAGAACTTTATGGGTGCATACTCGGGAGAACACTTCTTGATAATTTTGGTGAGAGATCATCTTATAATGCTCCGTCAATCAAAGCAAGATAAGATGCATAAAGGATAAACATCAATGCAATCAATATAAGTGATATGATATGGTCATCATCATCTTGTGCTTGTGATCTCCATCCGAAACCGTCATGATCACCATCGTCACCGGGCGACACCTTGATCTCCATCGTAGCCGTTGTGTCTGCCAACTATTGCTTCTCGACTACCTACTCCTTAGTGATAAAGTAAAGCAATTACATGGCGTTGCATTTCATACAATAAGCGACAACCATATGGCTCCGATTCCGATCTTCGGTTACAAAACATGATCATCTCATACAATAAAATATAGCATCACGTCTTGACCATATCAATCACAACATGCCTGCAAAAACAAGTTAGGCGTCCTCTACTTTGTTGTTGCAAGTTTTCGTGGCTGCTCGGGCTGAGCAAGAACCGTTCTTACCTCGCATCAAAACCCGCGATCCCGTCAAATGACTCCGTTTAACCTTCTCAAGGACCGGGCGTAGCCACTCATTCAACTAAAGTGAGAGACAGACACCGCGGTCACCTTTAACGAGTGCTCGGGCGGTGAAACCAGTCTCGGTAAGCGTCTGCGTAATGTCGGTCGGCGCTTCATCTCCAATACCGCTGAACCAAAGTATGACATCTTTGGTAGGCGGTATGACTTTTTCCACAACTCACTTGTGTTCTACCGTGCAATGACATCAACGCATAAAACCATCGGATGCCCTTTGTTGGGGGCGTGTAATTTCAAAAATTTCCTCGATCCGCAAGACCATGGTGATGGCATAGCAGAGGGAAGTGTCGTCACGTACCCTCGTGACCGAAGAGGCGTTATAACGGGTTGATGTAGTTCGTCTTCACGATCCGACCGATCCAAGCACGAGCGTCGGCACCTCCGAGTTTACGTTGTCGATGGCGATCCCGGACTCGATCCGCAAAGTGTGGGATGAGTTCCGTCAACGGCGTGGTGCGATGTTGATGCTCCCCGGCGCGGGGGCCCGCTCGACGATATGACTTCTCGGCGCGGGCCGCCTAAGCTCATGACGATATGACAAGTGGAATATGGTGGAAGGGCACCGCTGCGCTGAAAGATCCGTGATCAACTTGTGTGTCATGGGTGCCCCCCCCCGTATATAAAACCAAGGGGAGGTGGCCCCAAGGGGGCGCCGGAGTCTCTCCAGTGGATTCCCCTCAATCCTAGTTGGATTAGGATTCGGAGGGAAAGAGAGAGAGGCGGCCCCCTTTCCTAGTCCTAATAGGACTGGGGAAGGGGCCGCCCGCTCCCTTCTCCTTTCCTCCAAGGCCCTATGGGCCCATTAGTTCCGGGGTTCGGTAACCTCCGGTACTCCGATAAATTCGATTTCCTGGAACCTTTCCGATGTCAAATGAAACTTCAATATATCAATCTTTTGTTGACCATTTGAGACTCCTCGTCATTCGTGATCACATCCGGGACTCGAACAACCGGTGCATCAATACTTATAAACTCATAATGAGCTGCCGAAGCGTTAGCCGGACCCTCGGGTTCGAGAACTATGTGACATGACCTAGAACCATTTCGGTCAATAACCAATAAGCGGAACCTGGATGCCCATATTGGTTCCTAATATTTCGAAGATCTTTATCGGTCAAACCCCGACATTTGTTCCTTTGTCATCGGTATGTTACTTACGAGATTGATCGTCGGTATCAATACCTAGTTCAATCTGTTCGGTAATCTCCTGTTTAATACATCATCTCACTAACTCATTAGTTGTAATGCTTCAAAACTTAAGTGATTGTATTACGAGAAGGCCTAGAATACCTCTAACAATGGATGACAAAACCTAATCTAAATCGCCAACCCAACAAGTACCTTTGGGAACACCTGTAGTACTCCTTTATAATCACCCGATTCGTTGTGGCGTTTGGTAGTACCAAACCTCCGTGCAGGAGTTGCATAATCTCATAGTTATAGGAACATGTATGGGTCATGAAAAGCATTAACATACTAAGCGATCAAGTGTTAAGCTAACGGAATGGGTCATGTCAATCAGATCATTCAACTAATGATGTGACCTTGTTAATCAAATAAAACTCCTTGTTCATGGTTGGAAACATAACCATCTTTGATTAAAAGCTAGTCAATAGAGGCATACTAGTGACATCTGTTTGTCTATATATTCCACATGTATTATGTTTCCGTTAATACAATTCTAGCATGAATAATAAACATTTATCATGGTATAAGAAATAAAAATAACTTTATTATTGCCTCTAGGGCATATTTCCTTCATGTTCACTTCCCGGACTCCAGAAAAGACCATCATTACCCAGCGTTGATGTGTATTTTAATTTAAAAATCAACTTTGGGTTTTCTGAGGACTTAAAAATTCCCTGCCTCATAACCCGGCCCGGCATTGAAAGATAATACCCTCGGGGTGTCCCAACTAGCCATTATAAGCTCTCACGGTGGGGATATTCCTTCTACCGGGAAGATCGATCTGAATCCGGACTACAAGACATTTGCACAATAAAACAAGACCGCAAAGCCGCCCGTTGTGCCACAAATTCCGATAGGAGCTGCACATATCTGTTCTCGGGCACATCCGGATGAGACATCCTGAGTAAAACCAACCTCAAGTTTCCCCAAAGGTGGCCCTGATCCCGTTTGGACCCCAACTTTCGGGAGAACGGCCCGGGGGGTTAAAATAAAGATGACCTCGGGCTCGCGAAAAGGGGAAAAAGGCAGGTGGCAAATGGTAAAACCAAAGTTGGGCCTTTTTGGAGGTCTTATTCAAAAGGAATCAAGGGGTCCTAAATCAAACCATTAAAGGCAAAAATCAAGGAACATAACCGGTATGATGGAAACTAGGGGCAAAAGTGGAACAAAACACCGGCATAAAGATCTTTCCACCCCTTTACCAAGTTATAGATGCATTAATTATAGCAGATATTGATATCTAACAGTTAAACATGTTCCCAAAACAACATCTCCATGTTAACAAGGCAAACTTCATCTTCCAACTAGGCTATAAGAGGCTGAGCAAAGCGGTAACATAGCCAATCAGCGGTTTGCTAGGAAAGGATGGTTAGAGTTTGGCATGGCAATATGGGTGGCATGATAAGCAAGTGATAGGCATCGTAGCATAGGCGCAAAAGGCGAGCATCTAGCAAGCAAAGATAGAAGTGATTTGGTTGGTCATCTTGCCGCAAAGTTCTCGAGTTTAAAGCTTGATCCTCGTAAGCGTTCTCAAAGGGTTCCTCTTCACGTTTGCTCGGTCTCAAAGCAAAACACAAACATTGGAACCACAATAAATCCGGTTGCAATGCACAACAACATGATGCAATACATGGCAATTCCGAGATGTGATATCAATGCGTGTCTGCTGGAAGGAAAATGATGAACCAGGCATCAACGGCAAACCAAGTATCGCTGAAAATGAATGATTTCGGTTGAAATCGATATAAAGATCACGGAATGGATACGGTTTGCAAATGACAACAAAACAAGAATGATGCCACAAGCAAGCAACAAGAAATTAAGCTCTAAGCGTGCCAACAAAGCAATGGAAGTGATCTACTCAAGATGTTGACAAAAGATGAACACGATACGGCTAATTCACAACATAATAGGTCCAAACAAGCATAAAAGTGCAAAAATAAACTTCACGGACTTGGTAATTCTTGAACATGGCAAAATCAGCATCGGGAAGCAATGTTGGAGCAAGCAAACAACATGCTAAGGAACTTATAATAAAAAACAGGCATGAATCTACTCAAAGCATAGAACAAAAGTCCCTTACTGACCATGAGCCAAAAGGATCAGAAAATAATAGCACCCATGTCAATATAGCAAGTTTAGTTTGATTCAACAACAGGGCATGACATTGGAAAATTATGTAGGCATTTGACTCGATGCACTCACTACAAGATCTCATGATAAACTAAGCATACATACTCGAAGGGCATAGAAGTTATACATGGCAAGAACAACACATAGCATACGGATCAACTACAACAACCTTGGCAAAATTGAATAACATTAAACAATCTAAAAACATTTTATACAAAAGTAGGCTCGATTGACTCAAGCTATGGCACTCCATAATTGCAAACAAGGGCATGGATGGATGACATAACAATATTTCAAAACATCCTTATGAAGTATCTCCAAATATGCATGGATCTCGGTAGCATCAAGTTAACGGGGCATAAAAATATCGAAAGCAAGGGCAAATCCAACATCAGAAGCCAAGTTTGCATGCTTGTGCTAGTCACCACAGAATCACAAAATACATAGCATACACCCCGTAAAGATGGCATGGCATATACAAAACACATGTAGGACTCAAATCATGGGTGCACACATCAATCATGGCAAAAATGACAAAAGTGCATGTTCATAAGAATCAAATTAACATCCAAGCCCTCTTCTAACAGATTTGGGCATCAAGATAGCTCAAATGAAAATGATGCATGAGATGAAATGATCTACTCAAATGAACATTTTGGATGCCTTCGCCCAAAGCGACCCACGGGTGCAAATTATGATCGTTGGATGCAACAAAAAACTCGAAAATGGTGAGGGATTGGGGAGGAAAATCAACATGAGGTGGATCGTATGGGGATCGGAACATTTCGCGAGAGAAAAGCCGGAGGGCGAGGCGGGGCCCCAATGGCAAGGCGGGGTTGACCAAGCGGGAGGGAGGCGAGGCGGAGCGGCGGCCCGCCGTCTTGAGGGTGAAGCGGCAACTCGCCCGGTATGGCCTCAAGAAAAGGGGGAAAGGGGCCGCCGGAAGGGGGCCGAACTGGGAAACCCAAGGTGGTGGGGAAAGTGGCAAGGCTGCCGGCCATCCCGGGTGTCCCCGGAAAAGGCGGGGCTATTAGGGTAAAATGATCCGGGATTTTGAAGGCTATATTTATAGGTGAAGGGCTAAAGCTCCAAATGAGGTGTATTTTCGCCCACGATCGTGATCCGCACGGAACATGGAAGTACAGATGGGTTATTGCATTTTGAAGGGTGTTGGGCTGCAACAAAAACCTTTGGAGTCGGTTAACTTGGAGTACCAAGCACTCCAAATGACCCGAAACTTGACGGTGGCCTACGGTGGTGTCCAAACCACTTGACAAACCCCCATTCAAAGAAAGTTTAGTACCGCTCACGGAAAAGCGTAAAAGGGGCCGGGGACATAAGTCGGATTGAAAAGCGGACAAGGGAAAATGCCGGAATCATGGGGCGAACACGTTTCGGTCATGATGACATGATATGAAATGCAACATGGACAAAAGAAAAATGAAAAAAACCCAACCGGAGGAATATCATATCCAAATCAAAAAATGGCAAGAGTTGGAGTTACAAATATGGAAAGTTACAAGGGGTGTTACAACACTCCACCACTACAAGAGGATCTCCAGATCTAGGCTGAAAGAACTCCGGATATTGGACGGAGGTGATCCTCGGCTCAGGTGGCTTCTCGGTGGAATGGTGTGACCACTTCACTTTCGGAATTTGATTGACTTGTTGGGAGTCTGCGCTCGGTTTCTTCAAGAATAGCAATGGGGTGCTCATGATAAGAGATCTTCTTTGAGTCAATTTCTTGAAGTTGATAGTGGTCAAGTCTTGAAGCACTTGCGAAGCTTGACACTAAACACATCGTGCGTTAGCAAGTTGGAGGAAGCTCAAGTTGATGGCGAGATCGCCTCTTTTGCCAATGATCTTGAAAGGACCCCGTATCTAGGGGCAAGCTTCCCTTTGATCGGCGTGAGTGCCTTTCATTGGGAGGGCGGAGGTAGACATGGTCTCGATTTCAAAAACCCATCCGGTGCTTGTCATCATAAAGCTCTTCACGATTGGGCTTTGAATTCTCACGAATGACTTTGCACATTTCTTAAACCGGATCAAGTCGTTGCCAAGTTGGCGTTCACTCTCGGACCAATTGAGAGATCGACACTACGCCATAGAGAATTTCGAATGGGGCCTTGCGAACCGGAAATGTTGTTGTAGGAGAACTTCGGCATATGGAAGACAATCTTCCCATTTCATCGAAAAATGACACAAAGAGCATATCTTCAAGTTTGATTATTTCGCTCGACGGCCACTTGTTTGAGGATGGGTGCTGAAATGAATGTTGGTGCCCATGGCCTTAAAAAATCCCAAAAAGGTGAAGATGCCCAGTCGAAGAGATCAATTGTGGAATGCCGGCAAGGAGACAATTGGAGGTGTATGCTCGTGAGCTCTTGATAGATTCTTTGATAGGGAAAATGAGCCACTTTAGTAAGCTTGTCAATGAAACAAGAACATCATTTCCCGGACTTTGGAAATCCATCCCGAAGTCCATTTGATATGATCAAACTTCCATTCCGAATAGCAAGAGGTTGGAGGAGACCAGCTGGTCTTTGGTGTTCCTTTCACTCTTCCGGACATCACACTCATTCCGAATTGAGCAATTTCTCCTTCATTCAGTCCACCAATATATTGCTTGGGTCATGGTACATCTTTAACTTCGGGATGAATGGATAGAAGCAATGTGGCCTCGTTCATAATGACTTTCGTGGGCCACCCTTAGGAACCACAATCGGTCCTCGAAGAAAAGAGTATCTTTGTCATCAATGTGGAAGCACTTGCGGAAATGCCCTTATCGATACCCGTTTCACCTTTTCACCATGGTATCCGGAGTTGAGCCTCACGGATCTGGTCTTCCAAAGTAGGAGACTATGAGGTTGGCAAGAAGCCTTGAGGAACAACGAAGATTCAGCTTGCGGAAACTTCACGGAGATCCTTGGAAGGGCGAGGATTAAACTTGCAATAAGCCTTCTGCTCAAAGCATTCAATGACATTGGCCTTGCCGGAGTATATTCAATACTTGGGTTGTACTCTTGAATCATTTAAACCCATCGAGTTTGCCAGGTTGAGGTTGGGTTGGTGAAGAATACTTGAGACTCTTGTGATCGGTGAATATACCCTTTCCTTAACAAGAATGTCTCCTTTATTAATGTGGAAATGAACTAAGGCGGGTGGGGTGGTTCTTTTCTTGAGCTTTGGCGAGAGGTATAAAGACAACTCCTTTCTTGATTAACCTTTGAGATTGAAGAAGCATCATGAAAACTTGAATGGCTTGGATTCTCGGGAGGATCAAGGCAGGGCTTCTTTTCTTTGAGAAAAAAATCATCGGAGACGGCAATTCAATGTGGAGGGGTTGGAAAGAGGTTTCAATTTAGAAGTTCTCAAAGGGAAACTTGACAATACCAAGACCAAAGGGAAAACTTCTTGAATTTGGGGTTCCCAATTCCAAATTGAGAACCTTCCGGGATTAAACAAAGCCCTTGGCGAATGATATGAAAAAAGCACTTCATCAAGCCAAAATTCACATTTGGAAAACCAAAATTGAACTTAGCTTTGGGCACCAACGCTGTTTCATTTCCTTCATTCTTAGCCAAAATATCCAAGTGCCGGCGAACATTGGTGGGGTTAAGATGAAGCTCATTTGGGGTTGGAGGAGCATTACAGGCGAAAGACATGACTTACATAAGAAAAAGTTACAATCTTTTCTTGGGAAACTTGTTCACAACCGAATGATAAAATGAAGGTCAATTGGAAACATTTAGCACCTTTGGTTGCTCGAAAAGTCATTATGTTGGGAAGTGGAACTTGTTCTTGATAGTCTTCTTATTCAATGGGCATGTCGGCCAAAAATCGGTCCGTGCCATCCCGGACAAAAAACACCAAACCCCAAGGAATAACTTCTGGATCAAACCAGGGTCTTGCTGAGCTGCTTCTTCAATTCCTTTACTATTAGGTCCAAGCTTGTAGGGGGGCGAAGCGGGTTGGCGGGTCAAGATCGAAGGAATCACCGGGTAGGAGGCATTCTGGAGCCTTGGAAAGAACTTGGTACTCCAAAGGTTGGAGTAGCACAATTCCCCTTCTCATTGAGGAAAAAAGAAGGTTTAACCGGCTGTGCCACTTAGAAGAGTGATCAATTTTTCCCAGAGCACAATAAGCTGAGCTTTTCTTTGGAAAGGATCCATCCGGAAAAGACAATTCCAGTCCCAAGGACAATTGGTTTGGGAAAATCTTAATCGCCCTCTTGTAGAAAGGGGCTCAAATAATATAAGCTTTGGGAGAAACAACCCTAACTTTGGCCAAAACAAATTTAAATTGTGAGCAAAAGTTGACATGAAAGAACGATCCCAGTATCAAATAACCTTTGGGGTATATTAAGCGGAAGCCCAAACTGGAAAATCCTCCCTTCTCATTCAATTTATTTCAAACTTGGGTTTGCTTGACCACTTTGCTTTTGGGAAGATTTGGGAGGAGGGGAAAAGGCGCCTTTGGTTGGCCTTGTTCTATGCCTTCTGTGCTTTGTTGCAATCATCGAGGCGGAGGTGGTAAGGAGCTTTGCCTTGGAGCTTGGAATTGATTGTTACATAGCAGGGTTGGGTGGGGGGAAGATCCACGAAGGGTTCTTCCGTAAGGCTTGGGAAACGGAGGAAAGTAGAATGCCTTAGCTCCACTTGAAAAGAAGAAGCGAATGATCCACTTCAAACCTCCATTTAAGTGGGCACTTTTGTTGATGCCAGTTGGAACAATATTTTACCTCAAAACCACGAGAATTGCAGACTTCTTGGAACCACCTGAATTGTAATCAATCTTTTATGGGGCCCTTTTATAACCATTTCAACTGGATATTGTATTATACCAACACCTTGGAATTCGGAACTCCCCCTTGAAAACACTTTTGAATTGGTACTTTGAAGCTCGGCGGAACTATCAGGTAATACCACCTTCGGAATTTTGATTCGGCCACTCAGCAGCTTGGCCTTATTGGCGAACAAACTTGACAAATCCCGGGACATTGCACACAAAATGTTTGGGAGCCCAAGCCAATGTCTCGTCCTCGACAGAAGCTGAAAAATTGGTGATTAGGAGGCCCTTTTGAGGGTAGCAAAGGCGGGGGTTCCTTCCTTATTTCCTTGATTCCTTTTGGGTCGCTCCAAATTGCAAAAATCAGCAGGCATTGGTGGCTGCCATATAGCGCCCCTCGGGAGCGGGGTATATTCGTGTCCCAAGCACCGGATTGGGCCGCTTGGGGAGCCATTTGAAGGGTAATCCTTACACTTATACAGAAGAAAAGTTGAAAGGATGAAATTCAACATATATCTTCACAATAAAATTCGAACAAGGAAACAATGAACCAAAGCTAAATCCCGTCCAAATGAAAGCCACTTGATAAATTGAGAAAAAAATAACAAATCTGGAACAAATAAGTGGTGTTACCCAATCCAAACCAAATTTGGGGAAGAAATGTAGAGACTTGAATCCCACCAAAATCAAACTTTGGTTATGAACGGTTGGGGAGGGGGACCAAAAATACCCAAACTAACAATATGTCCCTTACCATTCAAACAAAAAAGAAACCGAACTTACCCGATTAAAAGATCCGATCGGTCACAATACTCACCGGGACTTTGGATGGGGACTCACCAACAAGCTGAGATTTTATTGGCAAACTGGGTTTCCAAAGCATAAAATTTGCACAACACCCAAGTAATCCCGGGTTCCCAACCCCTAAATGTCGGAGGCCCAAAACAATGTTCTCGTCACAAAACCATCGAACATTCCAAGAACCAGCGTGTCCAAAAAATTTAGTGAAATTTGAGGGAAGAGTAAAACTTCCGTCGGGAGCCTCACCAAGGAAGGGCGGGGGGTAAAAAAACCCTCTCCCGAAATATAATTAAACCAAAAAGTTT
>JAHIAM010002858.1:0-24492 GCA_021605205.1 Aegilops longissima
CACCACGAGCCTTTGGCGGGCGGACCAACTTTGGTCGAGGATAAGTGTGCAGATGTTCCCCCTTGAAATGGCCAATTGTTGGCGCCCTTCCTCAATCAATATTTGGGAAGAGCCCAGGGGCCCCTGCCTATATAAGTAGAGCTAGCCACCATAGTAGAGAGATCCAGGAATGGGAGGAGATAGAGAGTGTTGAACTCCCCCCGCAGTTCATCGCACCAGCCAAAACAGGACCCTCATGAGGCTGTTGTTCTTTATCTTATTCATCACCATCGGCCAAGAGGCAATCCACCACACCACAAACTAGAGTAGGGTATTACACCACAATGGTGACCAGAACTATTATAAACCACTGTGTCTCTTGTGATATTCCTTTTTGGTTTAGATCCCTAGCGGGCGCGGGTTGCGAGGTAGGTAGAGAGGCTGATTCCGCGCGAGACCCGGTGTTGAACCTCAAGGATGCGGAACCCGAAATCAGCGGGGCTGGAGTTGTACTAATCTCTCCACTCAGGATAAGCTCTATTCGCGCCTTGCAACTCTGCTTTGACATGGTGAAAAGGTCTCCAACAACATCGCAGAATCTGAAGGCCTCATAGGCTGGCACGAACGCGCGGCGACTCTGAGGGGTGAAGCATGCATGCCGTTAGAGCGACTCGCAGCTCCCGTCAACTTCTCCAACAAAGTATCTGAGCCAAATAGCGAGCATATGGTGGCATATCTCGCGGTGCGCCAAGATGGAGAAGCGAGTTCTTAGGCTTGGAGCACCTTACGTGCCCGGAGCACCAACAAAGGAAGGTAATGACGCCAGAGAGAGCATCAGCGACAGCCACAAGAAGCTGGTGTCTTTGGGAACAACTCTTCAAGCCATCGGCGACACCACCACTTTCAAGCACCGCTCGGCCTCGGGAAGAGCTTCCATAGCCTCTGTCTGGGAGCCCGGCTTGTGGCCGACTTGAGAACTCGCTTGCTCTTAGGCGCTTGAACCTCGGAGGTTGATGGACCAAGAATTCAAAGGTAGTCTCGATGCAAGGGGTGTTGCGAGAAAGGAGGAGGATCTGAGGCGTGTGGTTACAACAAACCCTGACGTCTGCATCCGGGATGGCAAGCTGTCACGAGGCGGCCAAATAGCGTTTCCTTGCGCTGCATTTCGAGGGACGAGGAAGGAGCTGCTAAGCCCGACGCCTGCGATGGTGAAATGCGGGCACCACTGCGTAAATCATGGACCCTAAATCGGCAAAGTATTCGCGGATGGGTTCTACTTGCCCACTGCTAGCTTTCGGTGTAACGCCTTGTGAGCTGGTGAAGTCTGCGAAGCCGATGCCGTTCCAAGCAAGATTCATCAGCGGCTCGGGGCCTCCAAACCATTTCGCTCCGCGTGGCCGTTCACGGCTGGGGCTTGGACATCCTGGGCCCATTCGCAGAGTGCTGGAGCTACCGGTGCCTCTCGTCGCCGTCGACAAGTTCACCAAGTGGGCGAAGTGGAAGCCGTCGCACCATCAGCCGCTCTGTACTTCAGGATTCATCAAGGGCCTCGTGAGCCGCTTTGGGGTCCCCAACCGCATCATCAGAGATAACGGCTCACGGTTTACTAGTAACCTCTTCAAAACCTCTTGTGCTAACCTTGAACACAGATCTGCTGCGGCGATTGGCACCCGGGGAGCAATGGTCAGGCTGAGCAGCGCCAACCACGGAGGGCTCGAGGGCCTCAAGACCAGGACCTTCAATAAGAAGCTCGAGGGCACATGGGCAGGGGCTGGTCTGACGAGCTCCGGTCCGTGATGTGGTCCATCCGCTTTTGCAAACACCAAGCCAGCAGGCGAGACCCCATTCTTCCTTGTCTCTGGAGCTGAAGCGGTCCTCCCTCATGAGGTCAAGCATCGCTCCCATACGGATCATAGCATTCGATGAAAGCATGGCGGGGCCTACGCAGAGATGGACCTTGTCTTTGGGGAGAGCAGCGTCATGAAGCCGCCTTTGAGAAGCTGACAAGAGTACCGACAAGCTGATACGTCTCCGTCGTATCTACTTTTCCAAACACTTTTGCCCTTGTTTTGGACTCTAACTTGCATGATTTGAATGGAACCAACCCGGATTAACGCTGTTTTCAGCAGACTTTCCATGGTGTCATTTATGTGTAGAAACTAAAGTTCTCAGAATGACCTGAACTCCACGGAACTTATTTTTGGAAAATATTAAAAATATTGGTGAAAGAATCAAGGCCAGGGGGCCCACCACCTGTCCACGAGGGTGGGGCGCACCCCTTTGCCTCATGGGCCCCCTGAAGCTCCACCGACCTCAACTCCAACTCCATATGTTCGTGTTCGGGGAGAAAATATAGGAGAGAAAGATTCATCACGTTTTACGATACGGAGCCACCGCCAAGCCCTAAAACCTCTCAGGAGGGCTGATCTGGAGTCTATTCGGGGCTCTGGAGAGGGGAATCCGTCGCCATCATCATCATCAACCATCCTCCATTAACAATTTCATGATGCTCACCGCAGTGCGTGAGTAATTCCATCGTAGGCTTGCTGGATGGTGATGGGTTGGATGAGATTTATCATGTAATCGAGTTAGTTTTGTTAGGGTTTGATCCCTAGTATCCACTATGGTCTGAGATTGATGTTGCTATGACTTTGCTATGCTTAATGCTTGTCACTGGGGCCCGAGTGCCATGATTTCAGATCTGAACCTATTATGTTTTCATGAATATATGTGAGGTCTTGATCCTATCTTGCAAGTCTATAATCACCTACTATGTGTTATGATCCGGCAACCCCGAAGTGACAATAATCGGGACCACTCCCAGTGATGACCATAGTTTGAGGAGTTCATGTATTCACTATGTGTTAAAGCTTTAGTCCGGTACTCTACTAAAAGGAGGCCTTAATATCCCTTAGTTTCCATTAGGACCCCGCTGCCACGGTAGGGTACGACAAAAGATGTCATGCAAGTTCTTCTCCATAAGCATGTATGACTATATTCGGAATACATGCCTACATTACATTGATGAATTGGAGCTAGTTCTGTGTCACCCTATGTTATGATTGTTACATGATGAACCGCATCCGGCATAATTCTCCATCACCGATCCAATGCCTATGAGCTTTTCACATACTGTTCTCCGCTTATTTACTTTTCCGTTGCTACTGTTACAATCACTACAAAACCCAAAAATATTACTTTTGCTATCGTTACCGTTACTATCATACTACTTTGCTGTAGATATTAAGTTATCTAGGTGTGGTTGAATTGACAACTCAACTGCTAATACTTGAGAATATTCTTTGGCTCCCCTTGTGTCGAATCAATAAATTTGGGTTGAATACTCTACCCTCGAAAACTGTTGCGATCCCCTATACTTGTGGGTTATCAAGACTATTTTACGCGCCGTTCTTGGGAGAGCATAGCTCTATTCTTTGAGTCACTTGGGATTTATATCTGTTGGTCACTATGAAGAACTTGAAAGACATGAAAACAAAAATTTATCCCTCAACTACGAGGGGAGGTAAGGAACTGCCATCTAGCTCTGCACTTGATTCACCTTCTGTATTGAGTAAGCTTGCGACACCTAAACCTGCTTCTGCTATTAGTTCTGATATGTTGCATGTTATTGATGATGCCACTTCTGCTATGCATGATACTTATGATGAAACTACTTCTATGCTTGATACTACTGTGCCACTTGGTGAATTTCTTGATGAACAACTTGCTAGGGCTAGAGAGAATGAAATTATTGAAACTGATAGTTTTGATGATAGTGATGATGAAGGCTCTCCCAATAAATATGAATTGCCTATTGTTCCTGAGGGCTATGTTATGGATGAAGAAGCTTTTAGAGCTATTTTTGTTTGCAATGATAGATATGATCTTAAGAAGCTATTAGCTAAATGGAAGCAGCAATCTCTTAATGCTAGAATGAAACCTGACCCTGCTTTTGCCACTTCACCTATCTGTGTTACTGATAAGGATTTATCAATTCTCTGTTGATACTGAGATAATTACTTTGGTTGAATCTGATCCTTTTTATGGCTATGAATCTGAAACTGTTGTGGCACATCTTACTAAATTAAATGATATAGCCACCCTGTTCACTAATGATGAGAGAACTCGCTACTTTTATATCCTTAAAATATTTCCATTCTCATTAAAGGGTGATGCTAAGATATGGTTTAATTCTCTTGATCCTGGTTGTGTGCGTAGTCCCCAGGATATGATTTATTACTTCTCTGCTAAATATTTCCCTGCTCATAAGAAACAAGATGCTTTAAGGGAAATATATAATTTTGTGCAAATTGAAGAAGAGAGGCTCCCACAAGCTTGGGGGAGGCTTCTTCAATTACTTAATGCTTTGCCTGATCATCCTCTTAAGAAAAATGAAATACTTGATATCTTTTATAATAGACTAACCGATGCTTCCATGGATTACCTGGATAGTTGTGCTGATTCTGTTTTCAGGGAAAGAACACCGGATGAAGCTGAAATTCTACTGAATAATATGTTTACAAATGAAAATAATTAGACACTTCCTGAGCCTATTCCTAAGCCAACTCCTAAGAATAGGCGTGTTCTATTTCTCAGTCCTGAAGATATGCAAGAGGCAAAGAAATCTATGAAAGAAAAGGGTATTAAAGTTGAAGATGTTAAGAATTTACCTCCTATTGAAGAAATACCTGGTCTTAATTTACCTCCTGTTGAAGAAATATGTAATCTTAATCCATTACCTATTGAAGAAACATATGGTCTTGATAACCCGACACAGGTAGTAAAGGTAAGTTGTCTCTATAGATATGATAAAGCTGAAATCCCTCCTAATAAGTTTGCTAGCCAATGTTTGGATGAGTTTGATAACTTTATGGTTAAGCAAGAAGATTTTAATGCTTATTTTGGTAGACAATTGAAACAAAATGCTTATATGATTGAACACTTGGGTGATTATATGTCTAGAGTTAAAGGTGAACTTAAACTCATTAGCAAACATGCTTCTATGGTTACCACTCAAGTAGAACAAGTACTTAAAGCTCAGAATGATTTGCTCAATGAATTAAAGAATAAGAATTATGACTATGCTGTTAGAGTGGCTACTAGAACTGGTAAAATGACTCAGGAACATTTGTATCCTGAAGGCCATCCTAAGATAATTGAGCAAGATTCTCACAGAAATAATTTAGATGCATCTAGTCCTTTTAAAAAGAAGAAAAATAAAAATGATAGGACTTTGCATGCTTCTAGTGAACCTATTGCTGAACCACCTGAGAATCCAAATGATATTTCTATTTCTGATGCTGAAACACATTCTAGTAATGACCATGAACCTAGTAATAATGTTAATGATGATGTTCATGATGAAGCTCAACCTAGCAATGATAATGATGTAGAAATTGAACCTGTTGTTGATCTTGATAACCCACAATCAAAGAATCAAAGTTATGATAAGAGAGACTTTGTTGCTAGGAAACACGGTAAAGAAAGGGAGCCATGGGTTCAAAAACCCATGCCTTTCCCTCCCAAACCATCCAAGAAAAAGGATGATGAGGATTTTGAGCGCTTTGCTGAAATGATTAGACCTATCTTTTTGCGTATGAGATTAACTGATATGCTCAAAATGAATCCTTATGCTAAGTACATGAAAGAAATTGTTACTAATAAAAGAAAGATACCGGAAGCTGAAATTTCCACCATGCTTGCTAATTATACTTTTAAGGGTGGAGTACCAAAGAAACTAGGAGATCCAGGAGTACCCACTATACCATGCTCCATTAAAAGAAATTATGTTAGAACTGCTTTATGTGATCTTGGGGCCGGTGTTATTGTTATGCCTCTCTCTTTATATCGTAGACTTGATTTGAATAAGTTGACACCTACTGAAATATCTTTGCAAATGGCTGATAAACCAAGCTGCTATACTGCCGGTATTTGTGAGGATGTGCCTGTTGTAGTTGCAAACGTTACTATTTTAACGGACTTTGTTATTCTTGATATTTCCGAGGACGATAGTATGTCTATTATTCTTGGAAGAACCTTTTTGAATAATGCAGGGGCTGTTATTGATTGCAACAAAGGCAATGTCACTTTTCATGTTAATGGTAATGAGCATACGGTACACTTTCCGAGGAAACAACCTCAAGTTCATAGTATCAATTCTATTGGAAAAATTCCATCGATTCTTTTTGGAGGTTTTGAATTTCCTTTACCTACTATCAAGAAGAAATATGATATTCTTATTATTGGGGATGTGCATATCCCTGTTGAGGTAACATAATGTTATTCGAAATTTCTCCGGTTCCATGTTATTTGGAATGAGTTTGTTAACAAGACTTGATCAACCTTGTTAGTGAATTCCTTTTGATGAGCATGAGATGGATGAAGTTAGGAAACACAACCTTCTGTACCCTCCTTTTACTTTCTGTTATTTAGTTGAAAGAAAGTAAAAATAGTATTTTACTGTCTGTTTTCTGAATTATCCGTGCAATATAAAAATACCCCGAAAATAAAAGTTCTCCAAATGCCCTGCCAATTTAATATGATTTTTTCTGGAATATTATAGAATATTTGGCACTGAGAACACAGCAGGGGGAGCAAGCACCTCGCCACGAGGGTCCAGGGCGCGCCCCCTGCCTCGTGGGCCCATGGTGGCTCCCCTCCACTTATGCCATCCACCACACGCTTGTTCTTCCTCCCCAAAAAAACATCATCCAGCTCAAGCACGAGTTCTAGCTCATTTTGCTGCTATTTTCGATCTCCTTGCTCAAAGCACCTATCACAAAACTGCTTTGGGGGATTGTTCTTTGGTATGTGACTCCTCCAATGGTCCAATTAGTTTTTGTTCTAGTGCTTTCTTCATTGCAAATTTGTGCTGCCTAGATGACCATGTTCTTGAGCTTGCATGTCAAATTTATATGGTTCCAAGTAGTTCTAATGCATGATATAGGCCGTAGGCGCTTGTAGGAGTAGTTGCTATCAATTTTGTTGAGTTTGGTTCGCTTTTATTTGAAGTTACTAAAAATTTCAGAAATTTTCAGAAAATAGTGAAGAGATTTTTGAGGGGCTCATCGAGCCGAAGCTCGAACGAAAAGCAAAGTGAAGAAGCAGAGAGGCCCAAATATAATCTGCCTCGTGCCGCGGAGGTTCGGCCGTGTGAATGGCCTTCCGATGATTTCTTGAGAGCAGCCGGGATTTATGATGATTTTTATGAATTGGCTGAGAATGCAGGCCTCACCGACTTCCTCCGCGACCAACGTGAACAGTATCTCTTACTCACCAATACTTTTGTGCAAAACTTCTACTATTATCCTAAGGAATCACCTCCTTCAGTAGAGTTTCATTTATATGATGTGGTTAAGAAGATGTCACTATATGAATTTTGCAAGGTTTGCAAAATACCTTTCGAGGGTAGCTTAGTGGAACCACATCGTAAAGATGTGGATGGGTTTATTGATACTATTACTGTAGGGGAAACTAGGAAGGTTTCCGATGCAAGAATTACTAGCATACATTTTCCTGTTTTATGCTATTTTGCAATATTTTCTAGTTGTTGCTTAATTGGTCGCAGAAACTGTGGAAACTTTAGTGTTCCTGATATTATTATTTTGTTCCATGGTTTATTCTGTGATGACTCTGTTAGTATGGGAGGTATTATTGCCAAACGGTTAAGTCTGAACCGTACAAAGGGCCCCATCTTTGGAGTTGTCTATGCTTCACGCCTTGCTGCATATTATAACGTACTTATTAGGCACTATGAAAAAGAAGAAAAATTGATGCCCACTGTTTATTTAGATTATAAGAGTATGGTAGCGCATGATTTTATTGTTAAGAATAGGGAAGGGGCGCTTAAATACAAATTGTTCTTTGATAAACATCACCCTGAGACTATTACCTTGCCTGCTCCTTCCTTGTTTAATTTATCTGCAGGTCGGTATCTCGTTCAGAGATGATTGCCAACGGTGGCAATCGAGTCTTCTTCATCTCGATCGACCTCGGCTATAATTTGGATATCCATGGGGCCATCCATGGCAATGAACCAACTTAGGCCAAAGCCTAAGCTTGAGGGAATGCGTATTTCCACCGACATTACATTTATGTTTACACACTTATTGCTAGTTGTGGGTGCTCATACTTTTCCTTTGTAATATCCATGCTAGTTTATTTCCTTTTATGCTTTCTTCTTGTGTGTTTGATAAACCTTAAGAAAAACAAAAAAAATAGTTGTAGCTTTAGTTAGTTTACCTTTCTTGTTGTAGTAGTAATAATTAAAGAAAACCCAAAAGATTTCCCATTCTTCTTTGCTTGTTGGGAGCTTTCCCATATAAATAGTTTTATTTATTTTCTTTTCTTTGAAATTCGATAGGAGAAGACCATGATGAAATTGTTAAAGTGGCTCTTATATGCATTATTTTCGATTTAACCAAGAGCCCATATTGCCTTGTCTTCTCCTGTTTATTGAATGCTGTGATTCCAGCTTAGTCCAATGCACGTGCACTCTTATTATTCACATCGTTCGATTCGTGCAAATGAAAGGCAATTATGACGATATATGATGGACTGATTGAGATGAGAGAAGCGGTGTATGAACTTGACCTCTCTTGTTTTTGTAAATATGATTAGTTCATCGTTCTGATTCAGCCTATTATGAATAAACATGTTTGCAATGACAATTAGAGATTATAGTTGCTAGTGCCATGCTTGATTAGCTATGAGTTATAATGGTTTACCTTGCATGCCAACATGCAATTAAAAGGGTTGTGATGTGGTATAGTGGGGTGGTATCCTCCTTTGAATGATTTAAGTGACTTCGACTTGGCACATGTTCACATGTAGTTGAAACAAATCAACATAGCCTTCACAATATTTATGTTCATGGTGGATTATATCCTACTCATGCTTGCACCAGTGTTCATTAATTTTAATGCATGTTCATGACTTTGTCGCTCTCTAGTTGGTAGCTTCCAGTCTTTTGCTAGCCTTCACTTGTACTAAGCGGGAATACTGCTTGTGCATCCAATCATAAACCCCAAAGTTATTCGGATGAGTCCACTATACCTTCCTATATGTGGTATCTACTTGCCTTTCCAACTAAATTTGTATGTGCCAAACTCTAAACCTTCAAATGAAATTCTGTTTTGTATGCTCGAGTATCTCATGTATCAACTAGGGTTGTCGTATCTTCCATGCTAGGCGGGTTATTCTCAAGAGGGTGGACTCCGCTCCTCCTCGCGAGAAAATGGCTGGTCACAGGATGCCCAGTCCATGCTTTATGCAAACTAAACCAAAATAATTGCAAAGCAGAAACCCCCACAGGACTTGTTGTTAGTTGGAGGCACTCGTTGTTTCGAGCAAGCCATGGATTGATGCTTGTTGGTGGAGGGGTGTATAAACTTTACCATTCTGTTTGGGAACGCCTATAATGTGTGTAGCATGGAAGATATGCTGCCATCTCTTGGTTGTTATGTTGACAATGAAAGTATGCTGCTCAAAATATTATTTATCTCTATTTTAAAATCGAGCTCGCACCTCTACAAATCCTGCTTCCCTCTCTGAAGGGCCTATCTATTTAATTTTATGTTGATTCATCACCCTCTTATCATAAGAACCAACTGGAAACCTGCTATCATTTGCATCCATCTTATATTTACTAATTGGAGGCACCAATCGAGCCACCTCGTTAATCCTGAAAATTACCTACTAATGACCATTAGATCTTAGTTATCTGGCTTGGATTAAATAATACAAGGAACTATATGCCATGATGTTTAGTAGTCCAGATTATTTTATAATGTTTTGAGATACGATCGGCCCATGAGAATACATATGTGTTACACTAGGAAACATCCCGGAGATTCCATACGTGTTACACTAGGATATGCATGCATGTACTAAAAACTAGGTTACATGCAAACTAAAACAAAATCTATAATGAAAAAGTTAGAAACATACTAATGCATTTTTCTATGCATACGTGACATGGCAAGAAATATACTGCAGTGCATATCATGGGCCAATGTAACTACATTCGTTCTCTTTGTTGAAAATCTGGGTAAAGTATCCCAAGATAAAATAACTCCGTTTTTTGCATAAGAAAAACAACTCCTTACAATACTTCAGTGTGGGTGTGCGTACATCTAGGTATCTAAAGTATTTTTTCTATCCAAAAATATCATAGTACAATTTTTTGCATGGCAATCACAGAATACATATATAGTGCCAATTGGTATGTGTTGTGCAAATAGTCACATCCATGAATCAAACTTACATATAAAATAAAATATTTGTTTGGACACACAGTATTTTTCTGAAAATATACATTAATTACTTTTTAAATGAATATATAATAAATAAATAATCCTACATTACATGAAATATTCAAAATACAAAACCATTGAAGTGACCCAATGATTATCAGAAATGGATGTGAGAACTTTATTAATAAAAATAAATAAATGGTATGGGCTTGGACGGATAAAGCTATAATCATGGACTAAAAAGAAAACTTTGAATATATTATAGGTGAGCTCCAAATCATTTTGGGGAACTTTTAAGGCACCAAAGTTTGTGTTTCAAGAACTTTATAGGCCGAGCTTAACAATATTCAACTAACCTCAAAATTTCAATATTGGAACTTTGAAAATAAGGATGCCTTCAATATTTATAGTTGCAGCGGTCTTCCATGCAGTAGTAACCACTAGATACCAACAACGAGAGATGATATATGTATAATAATCGAGAAGGAAAAAAATATTTGTAAAATATAAAAAATATAATGCACTATATTACATCTATGTCCATAATAAGAAATAAGGAAGTATATATTATACCCTATGATAATAAGTAGTAAAAGGTATTCATAGAATATTCATACATCTTATTTCTAAAAGGTTTAAAAAAACAATGGTTCTAAAACTCTCTATGTACAAATCTAAATTTTCAAAATTGCTAGCCGGTGCGAAGACACGGGTTCATGACTAGATTACTATTAATTTATATTGGGTATGACTATCATTGGATCTCTTTTGCCATGAATTACAATGTCTAGTCGGTCCTTGAACTTTAAAAGGTGCTTTCTGCATTTATGTTTTCTTGGTCTCGAGAAAGGCTGGCGAGATACAATCTTATTATATCATATTATGATTGTTTTGAGAAAGTGTTGTCATCCGAGATTTATTATTATTGCTCGTTATTTGATTAAGCCATTGACATGAGTAAGCAGGAGACCTAAGAGTTATTGTGAATGTGGTTAGTTATAATCTTTGCTGAAAACTTGAATCTTGGCTTTACATATTTACAACAACAAGAGCAAACAGAGTTTGTAAAAGTTTTTCTTTATCACTTTCAGTTTATCAACTGAATTTCTTGAGGACAAGCAAAGGTTTAAGCTTGGGGAGTTGATACATCTCCGTCGTATCTACTTTTCCAAACACTTTTGCCCTTGTTTTGGACTCTAACTTGCATGATTTGAATGGAACCTTGAATGGCCTGCTTGTTTCGGTTGAATTGCCATGGTGTTATTTATGTGCGAAACAAAAGTTCTCGGAATGACCTAAAATTCCACGGAACTTATTTTTGGAAAATATTAGAAATCGGAAGAAGAACCCCACGTCGAGGAGGCCTCCACCTGTCACGAGGGTGGGGCGCGCCTACCCCTGGGCGTGCCCCCTGCCTCGTGAGCCCCTAGCGCTCCTGACCTCAACTCCAACTCCATATATTCGTGTTCGGGAGAAAAAAATAAAAGAGAAGGATTCATCGCGTTTCACGATATGGGGCGCCGCAAAACCTAAACTCTCGGTAGGGCTGATCTGGAGTCCGTCCGGGGCTCGGGAGAGAATCCGTCATGTCGTCATCATCAACCATCCTCCATCACCAATTTCATGATGCTCACCACCGTGCGTGAGTAATTCCATCGTAGGCTTGCTGGGCCGGTGATGGGTTGGATGAGATTTATCATGTGTCGAGTTAGTTTTGTTAGGGTTTGATCCCTAGTATCCACTATGTTACGAGATTGATGTTGCTATGACTTTGCTATGCTTAATGCTTGTCACTAGGGCCGAGTGCCATGATTTCAGATCTGAACCTATTGTGTTTTCTTGAATATATGTGAGTTCTTGATCCTATCTTGCAAGTATATAGTCACCTACTATGTGTTATGATCCGGACGCAGTGACAATAATCGGGACAACTCCGGTGATGACCATAGTTTGAGAGTTCATGTATTCACTATGTGTTAATGCTTTGGTCGGTTACTCCATTAAAAGGAGGCCTTAATATCCCTTAGTTTCCACTAGGACCCCTTGCCACGGGAGGGTAGGACAAAAGATGTCGTGCGAGTTCTTTTCCATAAGCACGTATGACTATATTCGGAATACATGCCTACATTACATTGATGAATTGGAGCTAGTTCTGTGTCACCCTATGTTATGAATGTTACATGATGAACCGCATCCGGCATAATTCTCGATCACCGATCCAATGCCTCTGAGCTTTTCACATATTGTTCTTCACTTATTTACTTTTACTACATTCTTGTTACAATCACTACAAAACCCAAAATATTACTTTTGCTACCGTTACCTATTACTTCCATACTACTTTGCTACTAAATACTTTGATCACAGATATTAAGTTATTCAAGTGTGGTTGAATTGAAAACTCAACTGCTAGTACTTGAGAATATTCTTTGCCTCCCCTTGTGTCAAATCAATAAATTTGGGTTGAATACTCTACCCTCGAAAATTCTTGCGATCCCTATACTTGTGGGTCATCTGTAGGCGACCTCATCCTGAGGTGGGTCCTCTCTAGGGAAGGGCTGCACAAGCTTTCACCCATGTGGGAGGAGCCCGTTCAGAATTAGTCCATGTCTCGGAGCACGGCGCATGCAGCGCTGAGGCGCAGAGACGGAGGATACCTATCCAGAATGCTGGAACATCCAGCACCTCCGGAAGTTCTACCCATGAAGCAAGGCCCGAGCACCTGAAGAAAGGCCGGAGCACATGAAAAGAGGCCAGTGCACGAAAGAATCGCCCGCCGTGACACTCTCACGTAATAATGAGTGGGGCTATACCGCCCCGGAGTCTTAGGAGGCGCCCGACCTCAGGACTGGGGCTCCATCCATGCCTAGTGGCAGCACTAGCTACACCTTGTGTGAAGACTTGAAGACTAGACTAGGTGCGGTGGCGGCTTTTCATTTGCTACATGTTGGCTCGCTTTTCCTTAATCGAAGTTTGCTTTTGGTGTTCCTTGCTGATTCGAATCCTACGCCTCTTACCGCATTTTCCGGCTCTGGTTAAACGTGTTCTCTCTCGCGCATACCTTGCGAGGGGCTAAGTGAGTGCCCTCATGAGCATTTTTCTCCTCTCTGCCTTCTATGAGCCATCCTTGTTCGAGCCCAAAGCTGGCGCATCTCTCCTAGTCCGTGCCCCTCGGTACCGCTATACAAAGCGCCGGGTCAAGGCTTGGGTGGATGGCAAATCTTCTAGCACACCTCCTAACAATTTTTGCGGTTCTGAGCAAACCACGAACCATCGGGACAAGATGGACACGAGGAAAGCAAACGCCTCGTAAGGAAGGCGTCGAATGCACCGGGAAAAAGAGCAAAACAAAAGCGGCGTTACAGCGATCCATGGAGCAGGCCCCTAGTGACACCCGAGCCTAGCCCAGACCCTTCCTCGCGCTTCACGGAGTGTGCGGCGGCGAGATGAACCGCTACCGCCCTCAAAGCAGAGTCGGCGGCTGGTCGTAGCCACCTTCTGCTTGGGCTGGCGGAGGAGGAAGAGCCACCGTAGCTTTGCGGCGAGACGGATCGCCGCGCCGGGAGGCTCACCCTCATCCTATTCGCGACCGTCACCAAGGCGAGCACCTCCTCACCGTCGTGCGCCTCGGGGCAGCACCGGCGAGCGGCGACCATCTTCCCCGAACACCCTCACATAGGGTTCGATCAACCATCATACTTGAAGTGGTGGGTGCACCATCTGCGCCCGTGCAGCTGTGGCGGGCGACGTCTGCCGATCGCGGGCGAGGGCTATGTTGCCCTGGCGGAAGTCTCGACCATGACCCAAGAGGCCTTAATAGCAACCATCCGCTTTGCAACAGATCCCACGGACCCGGAAGGCGGCGGTTAAATCGGCGAAGAAGGCGGAAGTTGGAGCCGATTGCGGCGAGTTCTCCGACCAGACAGCGAACTTCTGGCGACACTTCCGCCCGAATGGAAGCGCAGACGGGAAGCCGCTCCACCATGCGCGCCTCCGCCGTCAGCCCCGGACCGCCATGGCTGGGGCGACCCCTCCGCATGCTGCAGCGCCGCCACGACAGTGAGCGCGGTGGGGGTCGCGCGCCGATGCTTCTTGGCCCGGCGGCCCGCGTCCGTGCTTGGCGCGAGGAGCCTAGTCCCTCACGAGGGCCTTCCCCATTTATAAGCGGAAGAAGGCCAGCGCCCCCACGATCACGGAAATGATGGTTTTCCTTGCATGTCGCGATGACTTGTCATGCCATGAAGTTGCCGAGGCAGCATGGGAAGTGGAAGCGCCCACGTCCAATCAACGCGCCATAGCGTCGACCAGAGCGCAGGCTGGGGGAGCCCGTGGCGCTCTTAGCTTGACTCTTGGCCGCCAGGAAGCCAAGCCGAGTGCACCTTGGGCGGGGGCTACTTTCGCGTCACAGGAATGGGGTCCCCAGACTTGCGTGCACCGCAGCCATAGGCGTGGCTGTGCTAAGCGGAACTGTGCAGCCCATCTTCATCAACAAAGCATTCAAGACCCTCGCGAGGCCAAGCCCAAAGCCTCAGGCGGACGGACGGCAGACCTCCACGGGAGGCCTCACTAGGCTGACTCGCGAGGAGCGGAAGATATCAAGGCGGGGCAAACCTCACGAGGCTCTCATGATGTGAGGCATGGCGATCGACACCCGGAAGCGGCGCTAAGCGGAGCACCAGCCGCAGCGCATGTCTCTGTTTCCTCTTTGGTGCTAAGAGGCGGCATGGCCAGCCTTGAATGCCGAGGCATCGGGCAAGGTTTTCCATATCAGTGCAACAAGACCAAGACCAACAGGGCGACAAGGCGGAGGTCACCGTGGAGCCCAAGGCAGGCGTCACCACGGAGCCTTTGCAGGCGTAGGGCCGCTTTGTCAGGAGGATAGCCTGCTACTGTCCCCTTTCAAGTCGCCCGTCGTTGTTGGCTCCCTTCCGGCTCAATATTTGGGGAGAGAACCAGGGCCTATATACGTAGAGATAGCCACCACAGTAGAGGGGGGAATGAATCGAGTTCTCATCCACAAGTCCTGAGAACACAAGAACACCTCAACCTCAGGAGGCTGTTCTTCCCCTTATAATGTTCTTCATCAGCCCAGAGGCAATCCACCACCACCTGCTTTGGGTAGGGTATTACACCACAGCAGTGGCCCGAACGATATAAATCTCGTGTCTCTACGTGTGTTGTGAGTTAAAGGGTTAGATCCATGAGATCTTAGTGAGTTAGGGGCGTGGATCGGTGGGAGGAAAGAACTTCGCGCGCGCGGAGTTCGAACCTTAAGGGTTTTGCGGAACCCATCTCCGACATTGGTACGCCCGGTGGGGTGAGTGCCCGGTAGTTCTCTCCCCGGCCTATGCCCCTTGGCGCCGCCGCGCCCCCATGGTGGGTGCCTCGCCATCCGCTCATGAGTCGGTGTTGGCAGCAGAGGCCAGGGCTCCAGGCCTAGGCCCCGCCTGCGGCAGGGTCGATGGCCACCCAAGTTCAGGCGGAGATGCCGCGGCTCACGGCAGCGGACCCGTCTCCGTTCCAACTAGCGTCACGAGGTGGTCCTCGAGGCCGAGCGGCTGACAAGGTCATGGCCAACTGGTTCCCCATGGCCCTCGCCCGATGAGCCACGCACTGGCTGCTCAACCTCCACTGGATCCACGGTGGCGTCTGGGGAACTCCAGCGACCTCTTCCTTTGCTCGCGCTGGCAGTTTGGCACACCAGATCGCAGCCCTGCTTGGCGGCTCTCAAGCATCGCCTTGAGATCGCCATGTCAAATCGTTCCTATGTCAGTTGAGGGCGCTTCCAATCGCCGGGGCTCTCCTCCAGGTTGGGCTGCGGCGAAGGCCGACCTCACCTTGGCTCGAGAGGGACCATCTGACTCCACCGTCGGCTCGGGCATGCTCCCAATGCTCACGCATGCCCACCATCACCCAGCGTGGCTGTTACAAGACCCTCGCCGACAGCGGTGCGGCCTCAACTTGCTCTCCGTGAGGCCTTGACCTTCTTCACGTGCCATTCGGCGGCTCGGTCTCAGCAGCCCTTCGGCGGGGTTGGTGGCGGACTGCCCACTCTACCGGGACAGAATCTGTCTCCCGGTCACCTTGACGCTGCGGAAACTACCGCGCCGAGCTGAGTCGACTTCGACGCCGCCCGCATCGGCCTCCCATTACAACGCGCCATCCTCGGGTACCCAGCTCTCGCCCAGTTCATGGCGGCGACTCACCCGGCCTACAAACTCATGAAGATGCACAGGAGCAAAGGCGTCCCTCACCATCAAGGGGACACCAAGGAGGCCGTGGCACACTCAAGCTTGCCTTCAAGACAGCAGCAGCGTGGCGCAGCCCGCCGGCGCCTGGTACCCAAGCCAAGGAGGCCACGCCTACCAAGAAAAAAGTAGTTCGTCGGCGTTAAGGAGCAGGGGTCCCAGACTTGCACACTGCTGCGACTGCGGCGTGGCTCAAAGAGAGCGAGGACAACCCATCTTCATCAGCGCAAGCTCAAGACCCTCGTGAGGGCCAAGCCTCATGGGCGACGACAAGGAGCTTCCTCGAGCCGCGGCCTCGTCAGGTTGGCTCATGAGGAGGCGAGAGTTCAAGGCAGGGTACCTCCCGAGGTGCCCATGGCGTAGCCATGGCGACCAGAGGCGCGGTGAGGCGCCAGACGTCTGGCGATCCTCCTTTCCTCTTTGGTGCAAAGGGAGCAAGCGCCAGGCGAGCATCAACAAAGGCATACATTTCGATGCAACAAGACCAAGACCAGCCCCAGCAATTGGAAGAATCATTGTGGAGCCCAAGCAGGCGTCATCACAGAGCCTTTGGCGGCGACGACAACTTTGAGTCAGGATAAGTGTACCGCTGTTCCCCTTCAAAATGGCCAATTGTTGGCGCCCTTCCAACTCAATATTTGGGAAGAGGCCAGGGGCTTAGCCTATAAATAGGAGTAGCCACACTCAGAGAGGGAGGCGATCGGCATCTAGATCTGGAGAGGCGAAGAGATCGGAATCCTCACCAGGAATCAGTTGCTAGGGCAGCGGAAAACAACCTAACGATTCATCACACCGCCAGAAGCAGACCCTCGCGAGGCTGTTCTTACTCTCTCATTCCTCATCAGCCCTAGAGGCAATCCACCACACCACAAACTAGAGTAGGGTATTACACCACAGCGGTGGCGAACAAATATATATCTCGTGTCTCTTGTACATTACGTTTAGTAGTTTAGGTCCCTGCGATTGGCTGAGTGCAGGGCGGGTGGAGGATTGGATCTTCCGCATCATCCCGGTGTTCGAACCTCAAAGTGCGCGGAACCCGAAATCCGACATTTGGCGCGCCCGGTAAAGTCGCGCCGGAATACGCCTTCGTCGCCTCGTTCTTCCCGACTACGCAACCATATACGTGCCCGTCCGGGACAGGCGCGGCCGACGCCTTCGCCTCCCGCTGTCGCCCAGACAGCTCCGTCGTCGTGGCGCCCTAAATCGTTCCCGTCACTGTCAATCCGCGCCACCGCCCAGCGAAACGAGCAACAAGCATCGTCCAGCACCCGTCCATGGCGGGATGGCGCACCGCCTCGCCGCCGCTCACCCGCTGGTTCTTCATCACCGGCGCCCGCGCTCCATGAAACCAGACCTGCACTCATCGCGACCAGCGAGCTCTGCGCTACCGCCCGTCAGCGGCGTCTCGAAAAACTCGACCGAGTCACAGGCTGCGTCCGTGCTGCGAGGAAGCGACCCCGGCCGTCCGTCTCGGCTACCGCACCCGCCCAGCGGCGATGAAATCTCCGGCGCCTCGGCCGCCTCCTCCACCAAGGCTAGCCCTGGCCACCTGGCGCGTAGCCCCACCTGGCGGAACCCGTTCCTTGCGCGCCCAGCGGCAAAACAGAAGATTTCAAGAAGTTCCTCGCCCACAAAGCTGCTGAGGTGCTCCCGCTCCAGCCGTCAAGACCTGCGCTGCCCCCACCACGCGGCGCGAGGAGGCCCTAAAAGACCAAGCTCTCTGTCGTCACGAGGCCCCGCGGCCACGGCGGGCTGCAGCGCCTTCACCTCAGAGCTGCCTGTTCGTCGTGGCCCGCCAAGTTCAAGCCAGACCTGCCTCCTGCTTCTGTGGCAGCCTGACTGACCCTCACGGAGTTCCTCCAGCTCTCTACTGGGCATCGAGGCTGCCAGCAGGGGATGAAAAGGTCATGGCGTGGTTTCCCATAGGCGCTCAGGAGCCAGACCCACTTTTGGCTCTGAATGCGGCCATTTGCACGATCTCCTCACAGGGCGAGATGCGCTTTTCGCTTCATTACCAACTTCCAAGGATGGCGGAGGGGCTATCATCTCTGCCTTCTCGACGGGTCTTGTGACGTCAAGATGAAGAGGAGGCTGGCGATGCATGAAGATATGTGCACCTCCTGAGAGCTGTTCAACTTGGCGACCAAGTGCGCCAGGGCTGAGGAGGGGCCTCTCCTCCTCGAGCTTCTGCCGCGGATCCCAAAGAAGAAGTCCAAGGCCAAGGACATGAAGCGCAAAGGGGCTGCCGTACTCATGGCGAACCATACACCTGCGGCAGAAGATCAGCAAGGAGTCCTCCAAGGGCAGCTGGTACTCGTGTACCATGACCTCCACACCCACAACACCAATGAATACCAGAACTACTGGGCGTCTGCGAAGGAAGGGTCGTGGATGCCCGAGCATGGCCAGCCAGGGAGCTGACCGAGAGAGGAAGAAGGAATGCGGGGCCCAGGAAGACCTGACCCAGCCAAAGGTGGCGCGACCAACCTCGCGAGGACGTTGCAAGACCCACCTCGGGAGGGAGGCTGGAGGATCAGCCTCGCGAGATCGCCCGGCAGAGCATGCGCCTCCTCGCTGCCCGCCGCCAGGAGAAGTGAAAACCATCATCGGGGCGAGAGGGCTTTGGGGAGCCGGAGAAAGCGCGTCGATCGCTGCATCTGGCGGAGCTCAAGCTGACCTCTCGGCGCATCTTCAGCAGTTAGCCCGCGAAGTGAATGCAGTCCTCCCAAGCTCGAGGCCTGCGCCCTCTCGGGTGGTCGGCGTGCGCCATAGCGTTCGGCTCGGTGAGACCAGCTCAAGTGCGCAGCCACGGCGGAGTTCTCCGATACTTTGCTCCCCAATCGCCAAGCAACGTGCTTTGGTCACCAAGACCGTCATCGACGGTGGGGCAGGAGCTCAACGTCCTGTCGTGGAGACATTCAACAATCTTCAAGTGCCTTCTGATCGACTTGACCAGCCAAGCCTTTCTCGGAGTCACAAGAAGGCTCCACGGTCCCGATCGGGCAAGTCCGCCTTCTGTCACCTTGATTGCTCGCGACAACTACACGAGCTCGCCGACTAGGCGTCGCCCACATTAGCTTGCCCGTACCTGGCGCCATCCTCGGGTATGGCGTTGGCCAAATTAATGGCGTAACCCACATGGCTAGCGTCCTCAAGATGCGAGGAAGGCGGCGTCATCGGTGCCACAGCGAAGAGAGAGACCTGTGTGCTCCTGGGCGAGCCTTTCGAGCCGCGTCGCTGGGAGCCAGGACCCGCGGCCGGGGAGGCCTCCGAGGCCGCACCCAGAAAGAAGACATCAGTGAGGCCGGCTCTTGCAAGGCAGGCCCCTCGAGGAACCCACACACGGGCCAGGGGAGCCTCCTTCCATCGCATAGGAAAGCGCGCGGCGCCCTCCTCGAGCGGGGCTGGGGCTCTCCCTGGAGGAGCCGCCGACCTCGCCAAGGTCTCGAGGAGGCGCTTGGGCACCGTGGGCGTGTTCGAAGCACGTTTCCCTGGCAGGAGCAAGACAGGAGGCGGAGACCCTCAAGGATTACGTCGGCAAGGCCATTCGGGAACTCACGAGGAGTCAAAGGGTCATGAGGCGGCCGCCCGCCTCCCGCTATGGCCCCCATCCAGGCGAGGATGGCGGGCTCTTGCGTCTGTCCCGACATACCAGGCTCAGCAGACCGCATCTCAAGGCGCCTCTGCCCCACATGAGTGGGACGGTGCGAGGTCCGCCCCAGCTACGTCGCATGCCTTATGGCACGCCAAGCCCAGCAGTGCACTACGCAGGCGTCTCATGAGGACCATCCAGGAGGCTCAGAGGTCAGGCATGCAGCGGCCTGGCGGAGATGGAGATGGCCCCACGAGCCGCCCGCGCCTCGGGAGCCTCCGAGGCCCACAGGCTGGGGGCTCATGAGGATCGGCTCCCCACCCCCGGAACTGCTACACCAACACCCCTTCATCCCCAACATCACGGTGACATCTTTAAGTTTTATTTCCGGTGGGAGGCGCCTTCACGACGCATTATTCGAGAACGCGTGGGTCCGTCCTGCGACATGTATCCCTTTTATTTCATGTCATTAGTTTACCTGTTGGGCGCGCCTCGGAATGCATCATCCCCAAGCAGCTCGGGCCAGATCCCAGCGACATGTATCCTTCCTACTTTTTCGTGGGATTATGCTCTCGCTCCACCATGCTTGTTATTTGGTGCCTTTTTCACAGGTGGCGGAATCTTGCCTGCGTTAAAGGGGGGTGCTGGCCTTCGTGACTCAGGGCTCCTACCGGCTCTCCGGCCCTCACCCTCTGGTCTTGTCCATGGAGATCGCTGACACGGCTTGCAGCGGCGGCTGAGACCAGCCGAGCCGGGACCGGGGCGTGGGGTTTCGTCATCGGCCCAGCTTATGCGTTAAAGGGGGGTGCACGAGCATGCGCGACTCAGGCTCCCTACCGGCTCTCCGACCCTCACCCTCTGGTCTTGTCCATGGCATCGTGACACGGCTTGCGGCTGACAATTTGAGACCAACCGAGCAGGACCGAGGGCGTGGAGTTCTTGCATCTGACCCGACTTGCGCGTTAAAGGGGGGTGCACGAGCATCGTGACTCAGAGCTCCTACCCGTCTCCGACCCTCACCCTCTGGTCTTGTCCATGGCATCGCGACACTGGCTTGCCAGCCAGTTTGAGACCAGCCGAGCCGGGACCGGGGCGTAGAGTTGCGTCATCTAACCTAGCTTGCACATTAAAGGGGGTGCACACGCGCCGCGACTCAGGAATCCTACGGCTCTTAAATCCCTCACCCTCTGGTCTTGTCCATGTCATCACGACCTGGCTTGCCGGCGGCAGGCTGAGACCAGCCGAGGCTGGGACCCGGGGCGTGAGACACCGGCATCTGGCCAAATTTCACGAGAACACACTTTCGAAGACAAGGCCTGAGCAGGCGCCAACCTGCCTTGAGGGGGACCTCGTGAGTCCCAGCGCTGGCTCACGGGTGCCCAGCACACCTCGCGAGGCCTCTCGCGCCTCTCCAAAGCAACTAAGCCAGGGACTACTTGATCGCCACAGCGAGCTCTTGTTCCTTTTGTGGTGAACCTGGGGAGTCCCTCAAAGAACGCATTTTGACAGACCTGCCCGCCAATCTCTCGGCGGCCAAGGCGCGGACCTAAGCGCGCAACAGGGAAACATTGTCACGACCCTCGAGATAAGTCACTCTCCGGACACACTAGTTATCGCAACACCATCCCCACTCAATGCAACCCCGTGTTAGCAGCGGCTCTCCTTTGTCACCAAATGATGGCTGCTTGGCGCCAAGGGACCCCTGAGCATCGCGACTCGAGTCTCTTACGGGACCTCGGGCCGCTCACCTCCTAGCCCTGACCGACGCCAGCGACACAGCATACCGGCGTTGAAGCCGCCTTGGGGCGAGGGACACAGCGGCATAGAGCATCAAGCCCTCATGAAGAGTGCGAAAGGAAAGCGGAGCTAGAACGGAATGAGCATCTCGCCTTTGCCTCATAAAAAGGTTATATTGACAAAGCGAAGCTACAAACACCTTACAAGCCCCGCAAAATACATTTCTTGGCTCCTCGCAGGAACAAGCAGCCTTGAATCCTAAGGCCCTACCTCACGGGGACTGCAGCTGCAGGCGCCGTCATCAACGATGGGCCACCCGGTCGGACCAACCCCATCGGATCGAGGCGGCGGCTGGCTGTGGCTTCATACTGCTCAAGGGGAAGGCGAGACTCGAGGGGCTCGTAGCTTCTCGTCGCTCGTCTCCGGCTCTCGGCGGTCGCTGGATCCTCCGGCGCGCCGTCGCTGAGAGATGCGCAAGGAGTGGTCGGTCGGCCTCTGTCTCACCGTGGCGAGACCCCGACCGCCTCTCCAGGGCAGCACTCAGCCGGCGACTCTCGCGTCGAAGACCTTTAAGGACACCACGAAGCACCATCGTACTCCGGAGTGGATCGTGAGGCGCCCTCGTCCTGCCGGACCAGGCGACCTCGTCCCGGCCTCGAGTAATGAAGACCTTGCAGGGGCAACTCTGCGACCTCTGCCCGGTCGCGAGGTGCCCGCGCCGGTGTCTGCAACGAGTCAGAGAGCTCCCCTGCGGACAGGCGGAAGAAGAAAGGAAGGCGAATCCAAGACTTAGGAGGCGCGGCGGCGAAACGCGAACTCCGGCGGGAGCCCTCGGCGTGGACTCGGGGAAAGCGCACACTTCGTGACCGCCGGCCGTCGGCAATGGCGCCGCTCGTGGCGCCCGGCATCGCCTCCTTCAGGGCCACCAATTTGCGTACAAGGAAGAGGAAACCTGAGTGGCGACGCCCGCCTTACCGGGGCATGGGCGCCTCTGGCGGCGCTCTGCCACGACACCGGAAAACAAGCCGTTTCTTTGGGGAGCAGGTCAGGATCCTCTTGAGGCCTTTCCTTTCTCTTCCTTGGAGAACCGGCGGATCGAACCATGACAACAGCGGATGAGGCGAGGAAGAGGAGAGCGGAAGGATAGGCTGGAAGGCGCGCGTTCTATACTTATAGCGGCGAAGGCCAACCATCGGCCTCCACGATCACCGGTAATCATGACCAACTCTGCATGCGAGTCTTGTCGAACCGGGTGGTTACCAAGGCATAAATGGGAAGCAGCGCTACGCGTCCAATCAACCGCCACGCGGCGCCCAAGGCACGCGGGCTGTTAGGAGCCATTGGCCTTCACACTTTCCTTCGCCACTCTGCTTTCGGCCAAGTTCGAGGCGCGCCGTGGGCCAGGAGGCTCTTGTCGGCGTTACAGGAGCAGGGTCCCGAGACTTGCTGCTGTGGCCTGCGGCGTGGCTCAAGGAGGCCAGGACAGCCCATCTTCATCGGCGCAAGCTCAAGACCCTCGCGAGGGCCAAGCCTCATGAGGCGGGGCGACAAAGGCTTCCTCGGAGCACGGCCTCGTCGGGTTGGCTCATGAGGCGGAGAGTTCGCGGCAGGTACCTGCCAAGGTGCCCATGGCGCAAGCCATAGCGACCCGAGGCGCCCGGCCGTGCAGCGTCCTCCTTTCCTCTTTGGTGCAAAGAGCAAGCGGCCGGAGCATCAAGCAAAGGCATCCGTTTGAGTGCAACAAGACCAAGACCAGCCCCAGCAGCTGGAAGGCGATCATCGTGGAGCCCAAGCGGGCGTCATCACGAGCCTTTGGCGGCCGAGGACCAACTTTGAGTCGGGATAAGTGTACCGCTGTTCCCCTTCAAAATGGCCAATTGTTGGCGCCCTTCGCTCAATATTTGGGAAGAGGCCGGGGCCTTCGCCTATAAATAGGAGTAGCCACACTCGAGAGAGGGAGACGATCGGCATCTAGATGCAGGGAGAGCGAAGAGATCGGAATCCTCACCAGGAACCAGTAGCTAGGGCGGCAGGAAAACCACCTAGCAGTTCATCACACCCGCCAGAAACAGGACCCTCGCGAGGCTGTTCTTTCTGTCTTATTCCTCATCAGCCCAGAGGCAATCCACCACACACAAACTAGAGTAGGAGTATTACACCACAGCGATGGCCCGAACTAAGTATAAATCTCGTGTCTCTTGTGTTGTTACTGTTTTAGTAGTTTAGGTCCCTGCGATTGGCCGAGTGCGAGGCGGTGGAGGATGGATCTTGGCGCACCCGGTGTTGAACCTCAAGGTGCGCGAACCCGAAATCCGACAGCATTTGTTCACCCAAGACAAAGCGAAACCAGCAGGTGCCGGTGAATGAGGCCGAACCCTCGGGAGCCACCTTTACCATAGGTGCGGCCTCGATTCAGTCCAAGAAGAAGTTGGTGAGGTTCTTCTTGGCGCAAACAAGGACATATTCGCATGGGAGCCCAATCAGCTGGTGGGGGTTCCAAGAGAGGTGATTCAACATCACTTAAGGTTGTGCCCCCAACATGCATACTGTCAAGCAGCGGCGGCGGAAATCCACGGAGAAAGCAAGCCTTCATACGTCCGGAGACTCATAAAGCTGGAAGCAAGGTGCCATTCAGCGAGTTAGGTACCCCACATGGCTGCAAACCCGATACGTAGTCAAG